>JALIZH010026049.1:37500-283099 GCA_030522465.1 Rhipicephalus appendiculatus
CCTAAAAACATGCACCCCGTGCATAAAACGCTCGCAGAAGGCTAAGCAGAGCAAAGACCATGATAAAGACCTTCGGAAACAACAAAAAAGCGGTCTTCGTAGATACCGCTCGTTACAAATACAAAAGCTGCTTCGTCGTGGCAGTAGTTAACCACAATAAACAATGCAGCACCAGTCTGAGAATACACACGAGACGCATTGAAACGGCGGAAGAGATAGCTATAGCTATGGCCTTATTACAAACTGACTCCTGTTATGTAATCAGCGATTCACAAGCAGTTGTACTCAACTTTGTAAATGGCAGAATCTCCCCTGAAGCACTATGTATTCTTAGAACAAGCAAAACAACCCACGATGACAGATGCGTCTACATTCTATGGTTCCCAGCTCACATACCCGACCCCACGGGAGAGGTCAACCCTAACGAGGCTGCACACAACGTAGCTCGAGGACTTACTTTCCGGGCTATGACAGATGTTGATCCCACGTGAAAATTTCCTGATGTGTGTGAGTGGGAGGACCGAATGACTACAATCAATGACATTTAAAAAAAAAACATTATAAACTGCAGAGGCGTGTTTACCCACCACCTCACCTTAAACTCAATAGGTCACAGTCTGTCCAATGGCGACGATTGCAAACCAGGTCATATAAGAATCCAGCACTACTACCTGTCATGTATGCAGGTATCTACACGACCGATCAATGCAAAGACTGTGAGGCACGAGCTTCCTTAGAACCTATCCTATCGGAATACTAAGGATTAAAACACAGTAATGAGAACGCGGCCTCTACCGGCAGCCTCCGCGCGCCTTGGCGAGCCGCGCTGCTCAGTTCAGCCCTGGACGATCAGCTCTGGGCAATCCAGCGGGCAGAGGAAGCCGCTAGGAGGCAAGACATTCCAGCCGACACCTATAGGCGGCAGCCCAGTCCACTAACACGCCGGATATTAAATAAAGTTTTTTTTTTTCATATGAATATACAGAATTAAAAATAGTACTGTTCAATAGTCGGCTTGGGCGTTGCCTAAATATGGTAATGGCGCAAGGTTAAAATATCCCAGTATCCTTTGATCTTCGACGCATGCGCCGTGAGCTTAGTGATGAGCGAGGAACTACACACGTCGGAGTCTTTCTCTCCCAATAAACGTCGGTCTGAAGCATAGTCGTCTTTTCTCTCATTGTCTCTGTCTTAGTGCTCTTCACCGTCCCTGTAGTGTCAGTGTACCAACTAGCTCTGAGATATCCTTGTTCCAAAACAGAGGTCTTTGTGTGTTCTGCGTCTGATTGCGCAATTGCGACGCCGGCTCTCCGAACAAAGGACGTGCTGTAATGCGGGAGATTGTTGCTGCAGCAACTGCCTGTCTCACGAGGAACCCGAAACGCCTTTGTGCGCGCCGCGCATTGCACAAACACCGAGGCAAAATGCACCTGAACCGGCGTGAAAAAAAAACAAATAATAAAATAAAATAAACATTGGCATGTCACCTTACGAAACCGCCTTCAATATAGTCGCGGTAACGCTTGCTTTTCCGGCGAAGCGATGTTATTGAGAAACGTGCCCACAGATTTGGCCGAGATGAAGTTTGTCGCAATATCTGACCACCCCAGCACGTGTTTTTCAAAGTCCGAGGCGAAAATCGTAGCCCATAATGCACGAGCGAGCTGTGCGGCGAATAAATTGTTTCCCGTGGGCCTCCCTTCTTTACGATCACCTCGGTGGCGTGGCAGTTTTGAAATATCTCGGCTGCGTTTGCCAAGCACCCTGTATCGGATACATGTCCACGGCTTCTTGTTTTGTTCCTGCAACGTTCCTTGCGTACAAGATGCCGGACCCCGAAGTTCAGTGCTAAGCCTCCGCTCCTTGAGTTTACTATCGCCATCGATGCTCACGCGGCAAACATACAGGGGCACACGTGTGGTTCTCGAGTAAGGCACAAACCAGTGTTTTTGCTACTTAAAGCCTCAACAAGGAAGAAAGCGCTCGAGTTCGTTTGTTTGGTCTATTCTGCAAAACTTACAGCTTGAACAAATGTCACTCCGTGCTGCCCAGATACCACCTGCCAGACCACCATTCTATTAGCTTCAAGGCTATGCCATCAGGGTGCGTCGGAGACATTTTGGTCGTGTTTATACGCACCAATGAGCGAATCATAAATTATTCCGCCTCCTTCCCAAGATTATCACCCACACTACGTAAGAAAAATGGATGTTGGTCGGTCATGTAGTGCTTAATGCTAAATATCGGTTGTCTGTTGAAGCAACAACATTAGTACCAAGATGATAAAACTGCAGTCGATGACGGCATCGAATCAGGTGCTGCGCTGGAATGGAAAGATCGCCCTGCGCGTATGCATAAATATTCCAGACTGCTGCACTTACAAAGGAAATATTTCCTTGTATATTATCAGTTTGCTAGGCCAAAGAGTTTGAAGAAAGGGCGACCAAGTATAGGCAATTCCATGCGCTAACCCGTATAGCTAAGCTGGATGAACTACCATGATATCAGCTCCCACGTACATTATCACTACAGTTCCTTCTTGTACCGTTTTGTCTTTAGAAAACGACATGCGTGGACGAAGGGATACCCGCTATCAGCGCGAGTGTCAGACATATATGCACATACATATACCCCCTAATGCCCAAAGAGCTCCCAGCACGCTCCGGTAGCGCCCCCCCGGCGTCATAGCGAGATGGCCACGCTTGCAACCTGTTCTTTTTTTCCCCCCCCCCCCCCCAAAGGCAGAAGAGTCAACAACTCCATGTTCCGGTTTATTCGACGCGTGGGTGACCCGGACGACGTTGACAAGTTTCGTCGACCCCGTCTTTTAAAGCGCGGGGGGAAGAAAATTAGTTCCGAAGGCTAATGAGAAAAGTCAACAGCAGACTAACGGCGCCAATTAGTGGCTCGTCGTTCGTTACTGCGCTACAACCTTACGCTGGAGCGAGGCTGTCGGGGAGAGCCTTTGAGAAAATTACAGGATTCGATCAGTCTTCGTAATTAGTGTTTTGTTCCTCTTTTGAGAACGTAAAAGCACCCATAACTGCTCAGCAATATGAAGCAGGAGGGGAGCAGGAATTCTCGTTGTTAGGACACGCCTGACGCCCGTGTATTCCTTTATCGTTTCCTTTTCCCCTTTTATCTTTCTGTTTGCATTTTTCGTGGATATATACACGCGAGTTGCCCAGTGCTTGTTCGTTGTTTTACACGAAACTAAGTTCGTTAGCACATAATGATAGGTGACCGTACAGTGCTCTTAACAAACTTGGACTGCTGGCGATCATTTTTATGAAGTGTTCGCAGCTTTAATGATTCTCATCTTTATCGATATTCAAGTAAAGGTCCATGCAATCTAAAAACTGTGAAGGCTGAAATATTGATCACAAGTTAGGCCAAGCTTCACTATTTACCTTGCTGTGTCTCTTTGAAGAAGTATAGTTAGTAAAAAATGTACTCACAGTTCAGGGAACCGCTCTTATAGGTCTGTGAAGGTAACCTATCACCGGAATTATCCACTCACAGTAGGAAGCAACAGGACTTTCACAGGAAGTGGTCTGGAATCAGGAAAGATACGAGTACACTGATTAGCAGCTTTCGTTGTCACCAGAAAAAAAATGACATAGAACAACCAGTACCATTGTTTCTTCGTCCGAAAACTATAACCACAAAGCAATTTGACGCTGATTTCACGTTCACGTTTTTTTGAGTAGCCCTTACCTCAACGAGTATAGTCGTGCTGTTTTTGTAAGAAAAGCATCAGATGTAATGATGATGATGAGGATGAAGATGTAGGTTGCCGGCGGAATCTGGCCTTGCAGTTCCGCCTCGGGGGGAACCGTGGTTACGGTGCTCGGCTGCTGACCCGAAGGTCGCGGGTTCGATCCCGGCCGCGGCGGTCGCATTTCGATGGAGGCGAAATGGTAGAGGCCCGTGTACTGTGCCATGTCAGCGCACGTTAAAGAACACCAGATGGTCGAAATCTCCGGAGCCCTCGACTATGGCGTCTCTCATAATCATATCGTGGTTTAGGGACGTAAAACCCCACATATTATTATTATTATTATTGTCATTATTATTATTATTATTATTATTATTATTATTATTATTATTATTATTATTATTATTATTATTATTATTATTATTATTATTATTATTATTATTATTATTATTATTATTATTATTATTATTATTATTATTATTATTATATGTCCTTGCGAGATTTGTAGGCCATTGCCCGACCTGGTTTCTTCCTTTCAGATTATGTTGAAATAATGTCCTCTTTAAAGCGAAGCCTGGGCAGACTACTAAGAAGTCGCGCGCAGCGCGACGCCACAGTGCACATGCCGGTGGCCTATGAGTTATCCCGCATACAGTCTCAGTACTTTGCGACACAGCTGTAACTTGTAAACTCAAGGATCAAAATTTATAGCTGCTGGATCTTTGTCAGGAGGAATTGTCACGGACGCGCAACGCGAGTATTCTTGGTGAAATTTTGCGTTAACGAGAGCTTGTCTTAACCATGGCATTGTGCAAAACTTTAGGAATCTTGTTGCTGCCAAGAATCGAAGCTACGTACAATTTTCTGTGTATGCGTTAATTTATTCAGATACGGATAAACATGCCGATAATGTCTACACTGGATGAGGTTCTTAAATTAAGGCACAGGGGTCGGGCGCTGACTCATTTCACTAATGCAAGTATTGGGAGATGGTGTCGCATGCTTATGAGACGACGCCATGTTATGAAAAACCTGATTTTATATGGGCATGCGCTCTAGGCGCATACAGCATGCACAGGGCTGGCTAACCATTACAATTTTCAATAAAAACTCTCTCTCTCTTCTTCTCTATGGTCTTCGTCGAATAATTATATGCTTTTTTTTTATGTTGATAGCAGTTTTATTTAATAGCGTTTGTTCTACGCTGCTGGCTCAGAAACGAAAGCAGAAACGGAATCACGTTCGACATGCGTTCCAGATAACTCCAGGCTTGAGCAACTCTGCATAATATAGGCTGTAAAAGTCATAATAGACATATGCACAAGACTTTACTTGCTTTCGCTGTTTATTGGTCGTTTAGTAATGTCTTTCAACCTTCGCTTTATCGTTCCTTTTTCGGGCTGTTCCACCACAACATACAAGAAAATAAAAGTCCGAACTGCGGCTTTCCAGACACTGAGATCAGATATGCAAACCCATCAAATGTATTCCGGTATTTTCTTTACTATATTTCATTTTCCGTCGGCCTTTAGTACTCTTCTTCCGTCGGTTACCTGAAACGGCGCCTAATCCGCACGCGACGCTGACGTTTACTGAAATTAATGCGTTCCTCGCCTAATCACATCCCGTGTAGCTCCTTGAGGGGCCGCCGACCTCTCATCCAGGTACAGCCTCTGCGATTAAGAGAACTTCGTGACCTCAATCCATAACTTAACCGGGAAGTACCAGGCTCTCCCACCCCCTCCCCCCTTCCTTCGAGAAGCCACTATCGGTCACACACCGAGAAAGGCTTCCGAGACCCCGGCAGCATCGGCTCCCTCCCTTCCGCTCAAACGAGCATAACTCGGTGAGGATGGTCGAGGAAGGAAGCGGGAAGGTTAGTTGCAGATGATGAGGATACGGTACGAATGGGAGCTCCTTTCCCTTTCTCATTCATTCTCTACCATCTTGACACTTAGAGGCAAAGGAACGTAGAGGCAAAGGAATAGAAAGCAGAATTAGATAAATGCGGGCTTATGGCGGGAACAAGACCAATGTGATGAAGTGGGAGTGTTTCAAGAACTTAGGATGGGAAGAGAGAGTCGAGAAGGAAATAACGTGTGGGAAAGGGTAGAGTAGGTGAGAGTCGGCGCGATAAAGATGAAAGGAAGGGACGAAAGCAAGAAAAGGGGTAGAAAAGTGAGAAGGCGCGTAATAATGGGGGGGGTGTCGACTCACTCCGGCAACCGCGCGGCAGCCGAACTTGGTTCCATAGAAGGCGCCGACGAACACTTTCGCGGGCCGGAAACAGCCGCCGAGGCGGGAAAGGTGAGACGAGAGAGAGAAAAGGGGGGGGGCGCAAAATAGGTTAGCGGTCGTGCCTTTCGATCGATGCACGAAGAAGAGATAAGGAGGGAGTAAAACGAATACATATAAGACAAAGAGAGCTCAAAGATACAGTCCCCGCCCGAAAGGGCGGCAAGAGTGTTCGAAGGTTAGGTAGGCCAGCTTGAGCAGGTGGGCCGGCTGAACAAGAAACAAAAATGTGCCTTAAATAAGACACTTTAGGTCCTGGCGCTTAGTGTAAATAACTCTACTTCCCCTGTCCAGTCGAGATATCCCCCCTCCCACCCTCTTTTTTCTTTAGTGCCAGCGACGAATATTTTAGGCCGCAGATTGCCTCGATAGCATATATATTCTTGAAACGTGTACCTTGAGTACATGCGTGCACCATGAATATTGAAAAAAAACTTGGAGGACGCTTGAGCTTTGCCTTCAAGAGTAGAACGCGATAGCGTAGTCGGGCCCCGTGAGCATCGCCTTGTCAAATGCTAGCGTGGCTTCGGTTTTCGGTGCATGCCTCAACCGTGCAGCAGGGAAACGAACGAGTGTGCGCGTAACACTGGCCGTTTCAAACTATTCTATAGAATCCCGTACTGCAAGTACAGTTGCTAAGTGCCCACTACGCCATGATTCTTCCTTCTGCGAATCAGTGAAGGGCCCTCTACGCGTCCGTAAGGCACCTCGCGAACGTACGCAGCGGCTCACTGTTGGATGCTTTTGCAGCTGATGATGATTAAATATGTCTAAGAGCGCTTTGTAATGAGTGAGCCTTTAAACCGCCCATTCATTGCGCAATTCACATGTTTTGACGCCTGGCGAGATTCTACGCTTGTGCCACGCAATATTACATGCGTTAAGGAGGCTCCTTCCACTACAAGACATTCATGTAGTGTTTCTTCAAACAGTTTCAAGCGATAGCGTGGCTTTGCGGTAGAACACCTGCTTGCCACGTAGAAGGTCTGTGTTCGATTCTGACTCGAACCAGAGATTTCTATTACTTTTATTTGCATCTTTGTCGATCTCTCGGTCACGGACAGGATGATGATTTTTCGCTCACAACCAACGACACCGACGCCGATAGCGGAATTTTCTGCGAAACGAGCTCTTTAAAGCTATCGCGTTAATATTCATCAGACTACCATTGTCAATAAGACAGCTGTCAAATATCAAGCCTAAAATTTTAGAGAATGTGGCAGCATGGATATTCCTTCAGCATGACTACGCGGAAAAGACACAAGGTGGAGCATTGGAGAGTGTTTCTTTTTTCGCAACCAGCATGAGTCTTGCGTGCACGAAATGTAAGTTTAACTAATCGCTAAATTAAATTGTCGGGTCTTGCACGCGAAAACCACGATCTAATTACGAAGCACGCTGTGGTGTGGGTCGCCCACACTACAGATGCTGAAGACAGTACAAGTAAAGCCAAATGCCGATGAATTTCAGCTTGGTCTCATTTCATCTTACGATGAAAGTACGATGCGTGCAATGGTGTGACGCTCAGTTGATCCCCGCCAACGTTCTGAAACGTCTGGCCACTGTCAGGACGCTGTTACTGCTGAATAGCAGCACATGCCTCGTGTGTTGCATTGCGCCATCTTGCTCCAGCATGTCATACCAACCTGTCTCTACCAGGTAAGGCAAGATACGCTTGGATTACCGCCTTATAATATCCTCGGTGCTACAAAAATAAAGTTGCTATTTCTTTTATTGCTTTGTCAGCCGAGTGAAACTGCTGTCGTTTTTTTTTTTTCGCCTCGCCAGGATCTTTGTTAGAGCTGATTGTCAAGAGCACTATATTTACTTATATCTGCTTAGAATATCTGCAATTCTTAGCGTGAATTGGATCTGTCCCTAAAAAAGACATTCAATTTTCTTCAGTACATACACACGGTATTGAGCGAAATAAATTGCGTCAACTGAAGCACAAAATTATTGCGTCGCGATAACCTCACCTGCTTTAGTTGGATTCGAGGATACTGCTTTGTTCTACACTCCCAATAAACTAATGTTATACACGATTTTATTTTCGATTCATGGGCGCCGCCATCTTGGACTGATAAGTGATTGTTTTGCCGCTTTTCTATGTCGTAATATGAAATGATCATGGTCATGAAATGTTGAATGTACCGGCCCAAGCGTTTTCGGGCGTGCGAGTTCACCGTAGTACCGTTTGTTTATTTGATACGGATACAAAACTGCAACGTTATCAGTCCTAGATGGCGGCGCTAGCGCATCCGGAAAATGGTGTATACGCCGCAGCTCCGAGTAGCACGCAACAGCCAAAAAAAAAATTTACACCATCTTCCCAAAGGGAACCCTGATGGGATGCGAAGCAGCAGCGTTGCGCACGGGTGGCGTCACGGGTTGAACGGCGCTAACGCGGGTGCTGCGGTGAGCGCTGGAAGATTCGTTTGAAGCGATGGCTGGCGTAGGTCTTGTCGTTGCGCGTCAGGCGGCAGCTGCGGCGAGCGCGCGGCAGGCGAGGGAGAGAGTGACGTCAGCGCGCACTGCGAGGGGAGCGTGACGTCAACGCGCAGCTGCGGCGTGACCTACTTGGCACCGCTCCAACACCTGCGGCGAGGGGAGCGTGTTGCGGCGCGTTCGTCCGTACGCACGGAGGGACAGCGTTACACAGCCTAGTCAAATAGCTGCTTCGCATCTAAAAAGAAATGTAAGAAATAAACGTACGTGGTTCCGATTCTATGTTCATATAACTGCACCCATTATTTCTTTGAAGGCAGTGACAACGCATTTTTTTTCAGTGAACATTCAGGCCAGTTGTTTTTTGATATTTCCTTTGGGTAAAGTACGAAAACATATCTTCATATGGTAAACTTGCGGACCAGCATAGTTCAACTTTCGGTTGAACTTTCTAAAAACTGATAGTTTTTAGAAAGGTGAACGGGAAGACAGGGCTGGGAGGAAACGCTGTAAGAACAAGTCATTATATCGCCGCGATATAATATTATAGCGATTGCTAGGGAAATTACAGGATCAGCGAGCGGGGGGACATTACCTGCGGGTCCGAAAAAGCAGCCGCCCCGGCAGTTTTTGTCTTTTTTTCGTGTAAGCTTCACTTCACTGGCTGACGGCGACGCAAAAGCCGGTCATAAATAGCTCGCAGCCACGTAGAAAGCTGCGTGAGTTTGAAAAGATGCATTATCGATCAGCGCTAAACAAAGGAACACACAAAGAAAGAAAAACAAGGGACATCGTTCGTCCTGTGTCATTCTTCCGTCTTCACTTGTTCCGCGTTGATCAATAAGTGTCCATAAATAGCTTAAAGGCTGCAGAGATGGTATGCGACAATGTTCTACACACAAAGGTTTCCTCCCAGATTTTTTTTCTTTTTTTTTTCTGCGAATACCTCTCATCTTTCTTTTATGCACGTTCAATTTATGGGCCGCTTTCAAAGCGGGGCAATTTTCTGGACAACCTACATCGATGTAGGTCAGAGCTTATATTAATACGAAAGCCTAAGATGCCCCATCAAACAGGAAAATCAACCGTCGGCGGCGTCGGCGCCAAGACGAAGTAACGCAAAAGGAAAAGGAACAAATGATGGCATCATTATGTGAAATCATCACAACGTCCCAGATCGCCAAAATTAGGGGCACGATTATTACGTGTCTACGGTGTCACAAGATGACGTCATCACCCGACATCGTCGCTTGGTCAAAGGTAGACCGATCCCGGAGGCTCTGCGAAACCACGTTAGGTGCAGAAAGCTCGCAATGCCTCCGATCACGGAGGCCATGCAAAACCCCATTAGGTGCACAAGGATTTCGGGAAAGGGGGGAAGGGGGGCAATCAATACAGTCGGAAGGGAAGGGAAAAGCAAATAGCATCCGCCTTCGAGTCGTTCAAGGCGAATGTATTAGAGACAGTGTGATTCTTTTTCTTGAAAGGGTTAAAGCATAGCGATGCAAGCAATCACGCGACAGTGCAGAGAGTGTAAGCCAATGAATAAAAAGTACCGTGAACACTTCGTAACTTTTGCTCAATACAGACGAGACATTTGACATTTCGAGTTCATTACAAGGACACACTGCGGAGTAAACATTACACGTTATAAAAAGTAGTGCGCGATAAGATTGAAATGTTACGTTTAGGCGTTGCTTTGAGACGATGTTTGTTGCGCATGCAGCGTGTATAGGGCAGTTTCTGAACAGTCGGTGATGACAAATCAAAGAGACCCCGCGTAAAATTGTACTGCTTCCGACAAGCACGTACCGGGAAGTCAGTTAGCCGATCAGCGACGACACAGAACAATATGTTCGGCATGTATTAGTGTACAATCTTTAAAAAATCGCGAAGGGCTGCAAATATTGCGCAAAATTTGTATCATTTCGCTAAGCCAACATGCAGGATGAGAAAACCCCTGTTCGGGTTCAGTGGAGCTACCGATAGATGTTTTTCCTTTCATTTGAAAGCCCCCTTTTAAGCATAATTGTAATTTTACGTAAACATGTTTGTAGCTAGTGGTGTAGTTCAATATTGAGCTATGGTGAGGACCACGTATCAGTATTCTACGTCGAGAGAGCTTCGAGGACAAAGGCCTGAGGCACGAAGGTGGCAAAATCGGGTTTGATGTCGCCTGGGACAAGTCTACAGCAAGTGTATTGCATCAACGTTCCCTGTACTGGTTTCAGAGAACGGAGACAAAGAACCTTTTGTTCCTGTTCTATCACGTTAGTGAAAAATCAAGAAGCATAAATGGGCAGAGGCAGGGCATATCGTGAGAATCTAAGGTAACCGCTGGTAATTAAGGGTAACAAAGTGCATTCCAAGACGAGGCAAGTGCGGATAGGGAAAAGGCCGTAAGTGTGGTGAGCAGATGAGATTAAGAAGTTCGCGACGATAGCGTGGCCGCTGCAAGCGCAGGACACGGGAAACTGGAGAATCCCTGAAGTGGGAGTAGTCAGACTCATGGTGATGCCTCTTTTGGTGATGCTATAGGGAAAGCAAAATATATATCAAACTTTCAGGATCTCATTTTTGTAACTTCACAAAATTATTGTACAAGTTCTCTATCATCGCGTCTTCAAGAGGTAGCAACTGTCGGGTGTTTATTTATTGTGCGTCTTGACGTTCCTAAGGGTGAAAACGGAGGTATCGAGTTCAATGCACCCGATGCATTGAGAGAGCATCGACCGTTTGACTATTCGGGCTTTCACTCACTCTTACCAGGGAACGTTGTCGTTGGCATGCACACGCCGAACTTTAGAAGGTTTAAATGCGTCTATTCAAATGCATGCGCTCGCTCAGCCGGCGTCTCAGTTTACATTTCTGAAAAGCTTACCAGTTCCCCCTCGGAAAAGTGCGGTGGCCCAAAAGAAGCAACAGGCGCACTTGTTCATAACGAGCAGCACGTGTCGTGGAAAGGAAGGCTTGAAGGGCAAGAAAAATCTGTAATGAAGAAGCGAAATTCGAGGCACTCGCTTTTTTTTCTTTTCTTGCATGAAACTAGACGCATTGAAACGACCATGATGATGGTTGCGTTAAAATAGAGAACCAGCACTAACTGACTAGCATGTTCTGCGACTAATGTTCAAACTGTGCTTCTGCAGCAGCACAACGTTCGCGTTTACATTTAGACTTTCTTTTTTAGTGAATAGTGTTCATGCATAACCGATTTGCACAGGAAACAGATCATTAAGTACGAAATTCTAAAAGAGGTTTCCAGCAGAAAAACACTGACGTTAGCTGCACTGAGTACTTTTAAAAGACTTTCCATGTCGCTCATGCTGCAGATAAATTTTAAAACAAGAAAGGCGGGAACGCACTTCCGGCTGGTGGAAACGACGTTCTGCATGTACAGTGCGCGATGAATGCACCTTGTGAACGAAGGCTCTTTGGGCGCCGTCATAATCCTCTCTGGTCTGTTGTTAACGTGCGTGACCCCCCCAAAAATGCACTGCCGAGGCTGTGACGTCAGCTTTTACAATCCCGTGCAACAGCCCAGAAAGGAGGGGACCATCCTCTCCGTTAAAAAGGTCTATACACTGTATGCCATTTTATGTCTTCTGATATCTTTATAAATATATGCAGTCGAACCCACTTATAACAATACACAATTGCCACGAAAATTCCAATGTTATAACCAGTAATTGCTATAAATGGGTTGCACGAGAAAAAAAAGCAGAATAGAAGGACGGCAGGCTGTTGTGAGACAACTATAATATCAGATGGGATACGCCAACAGACATCAGTGATAAAGATAATTTTTCTGACATGCTTGAATACTCGGAGTCTCGGACACTTTCACGGGACCACCACAAGTCTTGTAGAGCCAATGTATGACAACATCTGGAAATTTTGAACGCTGAAACTCTTCCAAGTCCCAACTTTTTACTCAAATTGCGTGTCTGAAAGTGCATTAACAGTAAACCATCGCCGCTCCCGCGCCGTAGCCCATTTTGAAAGTCAGCTTTGCCGCGATACTACAACACTGTGCGGTGAGGCGTACCGCAAACGCGAAGGGGCGTTGGGGGGACGTAGGGTTGTGGGTGGGGATTCAGTAGCTTGATTTTCTCGTTTTCTTCTTTCCTTTCAAGGATTTCGCCTTCCATTAACTTTCGGCATGGACACCCAGTAGCCAGAGTTCATTGTTATATAAGATAATGCGGCATTCGGGCATTGCCTTAAGCGGGTTATTCCCCCCATAGAAAACATACAATTGTTGACGGTGCAGCAGCTTCTCATTTTTATAACCGATATATTGTCGAAACCGGTATCGTTATAAGTGGGTTTGACTCTATATATATATATATATATATATATATATATATATATATATATATATATATATATATATATATATATATATATATATATATTGGCTTGAGCGGACGGACGTACGAATACTTTTATTAGTTCCAACATTTCGACCGGGGTCCACCCTTCGTCAGGGAATACAGTGCATACGTTGAATGTGTTGCTTATCTAACACAGGGGGGCCCCCCAAACACGTGTGTAGCCAGTATCTAATATAGCACATATATCAGACAAATCAGCATAGGTAAAAGTGCAATGTGAAATAAACATGACTACATGTCAAAAATTGGACAGTAGACAGGAGCGAGCTTCTTCACTCCAACAATCGTGCTCCACAGCGACCATATTCATTCCTGTAAGGACCCTTCTAGGGTTAACAGTATTAATAAACAAGCGAACAAACAAACAAGGACGTTCGCTTTCTCCAGAAAGAGAGAGAGATTAAGAGGAAGGCCGGGAGGTTGACCACGTAGTAGCATCCGGTTTGCTACCCTGCATTGGAGTGGGGAAGGAGGGGCAAGAAAGAGGGTGTAGAGAGAGAAAGAAAAAGGGAATACACACTCTGCGCATTCGACGAGTAGACGTCACCCTTGTGAGTAGACTATAAATGGGTGTTGCGTTGCCAACGCCTATGCGTTCCGCATTGAGATCAGTGGGGTAGCCAGAGGGTGGCACAATGGGCCCGTGCGCCCCTGGGCACGGGCCCAGTGTGCACAAAGTGACACTCGACCACATCTGCCTGCTGGCCCAGATCAAGAAGGTGCCTCCACCCCTACCCCCCGCAGAAAGATTTCTGCCAACGCCCTTAATTAGGATGGCCCAGACCGTAGCCTGTGACCACGGGGGGCAATGAGGAAAGAATGGAACATATCTTTTGCGACCATCCACAGCACAGTGCACAGCTACTAGCCTCTGCAACGCGCTCTACAAGATAGACAGGCGACCTTTGTAGGACGAAAGAATTTAACACCATCGACAAGGACACGACATCGCAACCGCGCTTCTTGCGATCGACCGGCCTTTCCGAACGACTGTAATCGTAACGCGCTTCCTGTGTGTGCGTTGTTCTTTCTGCAGGAAACATTTCGTTGTAATGCGCCTCCGACGATCTTCGGCAAACACTATTTCGAAGAGGTCCGGCGCACACTTGTCATCGCTCAAGGTTTCTCAATCCGTCTCTCGGCCTAGGCTTATGACGCGAAGGCTCGGGAATGCCTGCGATCTCACGATGCCCAAGTTATCGCTACATACGACGCCAACCCTGCCTTCCTCATTGCTCTGGTCAAAGCGTCCGCTGAAAAGAGCAATGCTTGGGACCGCGCTCAATCTGATATACGGAAGTAATGCATAACAAATACTTCAAAATAAATCGATACAACACAACGGTATTCGTAGCCTGACGCAAATCGGAGGGAAGAAGGAGCGGGACTCAAAAAGGATAAAAAGTTCTAAAGAGGCTCAGCTATTCCGTAAGGGCTGCTTTCCTAAAAACTCAGCGAGACCGAATATCGCAAAAAAGAACTAGGCGCATAGCTAGTTAGGAGAAACTAAATAAACAAGGGTTCCAAATTAAACGCTTAGGCGCGGGAAGTGAAAAGTCCTTGAAGGCACGTACGCGAAACTATACGGCGCGGAAACTTTGCAAGCGTTTTCGCCTCATTTGCCGCAAAACTCACGGCACAGAGTCGAGAATTACGCGCCATAATTCTAAGCTTCAGCGTTAAAATAAATCGGACAAAAAAAAACAGAAACACCTTCAAGGCGGCGGACCACCAGGCGTTTCGCGCGAGCATTTACGCTGCGAGAGAAGACAATGGCTAAATGGCACATATATAGTGCGAAGCTATAGCGTTCCCCTAACGTCCCGAAGAACAAAGGAACGGGTCTTCGGGGATGTCTTGGAAGGGTCGTCACCTCACTCCCGTACCTGGTTTATTCAGATAAGGAAAAACATTTAGCCCCCGTCCTTGCGCATCCGCTGAGGCGCGCAACTTTCCCCGCATTTCTCGTCTCGCATTATTTCGTTTTTTTCCCGGCGGCGCGTGTTAGCTTTCTCTCTAATCTCCTCGCGAGCACTTTTTTAAAGGAAACCCTTTATGAAATGGGCACGCAGACAACGTTTACAAACAAAAAAAAAGAGTTTATGAAGCTTTACAAATCTCTCTCTGCTCTTGCTTTCTTGCAGCGTGTTACTATCGGCTGCCTAAACACGTGATGCGTGAATGAATAATGAGTTGTAAGCGGGGTTCGTTACAGGTTGTTAGCGGCACTCTCATTCGTCACTCTTTTCAGCACAAATCAATGTCGTATAAGGCTTCCAATGAAAGCTTACGTTGAACAACGTCGCTTTCGGTAAATACGCTGTGGGTCCCTAAAGGTTCTGGAAGCGCACACATCACTGAAATGAGAGAATTATCGTCTGAAAGAAATGCAGTATGCACATTAGCAGTGCTTCTTGTACAGCACGCATTTTACGCTCGAAGAAAGTTGAAGGGTGACTGAAATGTAAAGACCATAGACTCATAGCATCCGTTCCCAATAATGAGTCGGGATTATACTAAACACTGAGACCACGAAGCTTGAATGCTTAACTAAACATAGATGATGAAAGAGAGGCATTTCGTTTAACTTAGTTTAAAAGTAAAGAAAGCGAACAAATACAGACGTTTATTCTCTCTCTTTTAAACTCGTCTTAGAGATAAACTAGGTTTGATAAATTCCATTCTGGAGCTTCTTCTAGCGCAATGCATTAATTATAAATAAGCGTGCCGAGGTGTCCCTCTTACTAACATGGAGACAGTTCTTTCTGACTTCTAGCAAAGGTCACAGAGTCAAACGGTCTTGTGACAGTATTACTTTTTGTTAAGCTCATTTCACCAGAAGCAAATCTGGACGTGCTGACTACCTCGGATTGCAGTCACAGCACTTTCTAATCACAATGTAGGAACGATCCGCTAAGCTCAGGAGGGCAGAAAACATTTTTCTTTTTTTTTTTTTTTTTGCGCACCCACGACACTATACGACGAGTAAAAAAAAATTAATTGATGATTCGGTGTTATAACGTATACACGCACAACTTGCAACAAAATGCTTAAACCATGGCCATCAATGCTAATACGGAAAACGGGGCTTGGAGTTGTTCAATGTTTTTCTGGAAAATGCGGAAATAGTCGGCACGTAGTAAAAAGCATTCGGGGTTAAGTGTAATAGCGTAGTTATAGTTTTAATACCACATAGGTTGTATATGAAAAGATACTCGCGCCAGACTACATGTGTTGCTCGTGTGTTTTCTTATGTGCGTATCTCATATGCGATTTTCCAGAGCCAATTGTTGTCTGTATAATTATATCTGTACGCGCTCTTTTGAAATGTTTACGTAGTACATGCGCGAAAGTTAGTGAATATATATATATATATATATATATATATATATATATATATATATATATATATATATATATATATATATATATATATATATATATATATATATATATATATATAGTACCATTCCTAGTCTCTCGCGCTTGTCCTTTCTTTTTACTTTTAGCTTCATTTGTCAAGCGAAGAGAAGCAGCCGGCCCCAATAAACACACCAACCTTTTCAAGCTTTTCTCAAACATCAGTTTAAAAAAAAAGAGCGGTACTTGTATTCGCAGAAGTACTTCACGCTAGAACTGTTCATAACAGAGATGCTGGGCATATCATTAGCGGAGCCGGCCAGCCAATGAAAGAAAAGTACGCATACGAAATAAAATGTCTGGCGAATTCTGCCCGGTTTTGCATTCAGCGTCTCGTCTCGTTAAGCTAGCTGCATGTCACCTTTCTCGCTCGCACGCGCTTTTCGGTTGACCCACCCCTGGGGATATTGTTGGTGGTGCACTCCGCAGCTGCGTCGATGGCCGACCCGCCAGAGACAGGTACGCTTCAGGCGCATCTAATTACGGCTCCGGAAAAGGAACGCCTGTTCGTGGCTGCTTTGTAGTGAATAGTGTCGCTTTTTATCGACAGCGTAGACCTCGGAAAAGCGAAAGCCGCTCGGAACTGCCCGTGTCATTCCCTTAGGTCAACGCGTAACGTTTATTAACTGTGTTAATTAACTCGGACGGACTTTAATTAGCCCTCTCACCAAGGTGCGACACGTTGTTAACGACGCCAGTACGGTTGGTGTGCGTGAAAAAGCAACACGGTCCCACACGCTTTCGCCCAAGACAACTCGAAAGTGAAATCCACCTCCTTGTTTTGCCTCTTATTGTCCTTCACAGTCAATTATATTGATCGATTCCCCTCCCTTGAACGCTTTCTGCACTTAACTTGATTTTACACTGCCTCAAGGATTGTAGTCATTGCAGCTTAGTGCACCTTACGTTGTTTTGCAACACCGCCTCCGAGATCCGCACGCGTTTGGCCAAGCGGCTTTGTCGTATGATGACGTTACCGTATGACGTCGCGTTATGTGACGTCGTAATGAGATCACGATGACGCCGTAATGAAGTCACTAATTCTAGTGACGTCATGGCATAACGATAATTTGAATCACTTCAAGTTGACGCCGATTGATGAATGGAAAAACTTTATTGATTGTCCGGCAGATTAATGGCCCGGGCTCAGGTCTCGCATGTCGGGACGTCAAGGCCTTGCCTCTCCGCCGCTTCACGGGCCTGCTGGACTGCCCAGTGTTGGTCGGCGAGCTTGTAGCTGCGCAGAGCGGCTTCCCACCTCACCGAGAGAGCATCGGGGTCAATACGTTCGGCCTTAGCCTCGCATTCCCAATAGCATATAATTAAGCGTGTAGCTGTGTCCGTCTGGCAGACCTTACAGATGCTGGTGTTAATGGTCAGTCTTAGTTTTAGATGCGAAGCATCTTATGCTCGGGGCTTTGTCCGTCCCTCCCGCGTCCCGCGTACCCCGTCCCGCGTCCGCCCACTTTCATGAAGTAGGGAAGCACCCATTATGCGAACCAGAACACTGTAGTAATATGAAGGCCGTCAACCACTACTACAGTCATCAGAGTCATGGCCGAGAGCACAGAGAGGCTGCTTAGCAATGGCTAGGCAGGTGGTGTCTGTCGCCCAGGTTGACCCCATTCCTTGATCTTGCTTGCATGTGTTTGGAGGGGGCTTAGTCCGTCCCTCCTTCCCGCGTCCCACACCACCACAGCGCATGCGCGTCCCCTCCCCCCCTCTCTCTCCTACGCTCACCCCCTTTCTCTCCTCTAGGAATGTTCTACTCTACGGAGCGGCCCCCCGCGTCCCACACCCCCCCACAGCGCATGCGCGTCCCCTGCGCTATCCTCTCCTACGCTTACTCCCTTTCTCTACTCTAGGAATCATCTACTCTACGGAGCGGCGCATGCACGTCCCCTCTCTCTCCTCTCCTACGGTCCCCCCCGTCCTCTCCTCTAGAAATCCTCTACGGGGCGGCGCGCACGACATGTGGTGTGACAGCTGCATACTCTACTGGGGGCGCCACGGTAGTTGCGCGGTATGAAAATGACGGAGCACGCGCGCCTCATTCTCTCTCCTGTGCAGCGCCGCGATGAGCGCCCGGACCACTGGCGTGAAATGAGAGCGGCGACGTTCCTCCCGCTCAAGCTAATTATCTCCCCGCTGCTTTGCATCCACACATGGTTCCCTTTAGCGGGAGATGGGGAATTTTTTATAATGAGAGTTTTAAGGCTTTCGCCTTAATAAAGGAAACTAAATCAAGGAAGGAAGAAGAAGTTTACAACTAGCAATAGTTGCCCCTCAGTTTAAGCAACATGGGGTACTACACCACCTCTGCGCAAAGCAAGCTTTAAGAATGCGTACCAGAAACTTGCCTCGAGTAGTGTAGGTGTAATATAGTTAACCTGCCTCATTTCGCTCTCCAACTCGCACTCACTCGCCACAAAATACTATACAAACGTTGAAACCAGGAACGCAGTAACGCAAAATTAAGCGGTTTCTGCAAGACATTTCGTTATCTACCTCAGATGAGAAGAAAGGATTGGTGATTCAAAGTATAAATATTGAGAGACTGAAGCACCGATCTTCAATCTTCAACCCCAAGATTGTTGCCTTAAAGGGCCAGTAAACCACCCAGAGGTCGAAATTCAGTTGTGGTGGGGAAGTTGTGCACGAGTCTACAACGAACACGGAGCCTTGAGAATTTTTCGAAACGGTGCCATAATAGCGGAGTTATACGCGTTTGATCATCGAAACGCGGCGATCGCTCCTTTCGCTCTTTCCATCGCTACCCTCCGTTGGTATCCTCTCCCAAAGCCGCTTTGCCCTCTCGCCGAGGCATATGTCATCGCCGACGCGCTGCTCGAAACACCGTCACTTTCGGTTGCCGCGACTCTCTGCATTCCGTGTGCTCCGTCGACTGCGTGCTTGTTGTCGTGGTTCGTCGCCGCTGCGATGGCTCAGATCGTCCTGGTATTTGTGGATATCGCCGTTGTCGGTGGCATGAAAAACATTGGATAAACTGTTTCTGACGTGAAATACCTCATGATTGAATAAAGTTATGCTTGCAGTGTGCCATTTCTGCAAGGCAACGTCCGTTTCCGAACCACCAACGAGATATCGAGCCGTGAAGGAAGGCCGTTTCACAGGTATAGGCCTAAACAGCGGCACCGGCCGTCTCGGCGAACCGGCTCGCTTCGTTCCCACCCTTGCTCTTCACGTCGAGGCCGTCGATAACACCATTTGCGCGTGTAAACGCGTCATATAAGCGTACAAGTTTTTATCGTGTTGGCTAAAATAAGCGCTCGACAATGAGCTCGCGTTTGAGCGCAAGCAGCGCTACCGAGAGCGTCGGCCTAGCTAGGCCTACGCTCGTAGTGAGTGAATGTGGGCTGTTGCGATGGTTGTAGCTCGCGAAGGCGTAGCTTTGTTGGCAATTTTCTTAAAGAACGAAGCGTGGCTGTGTGAGGTTGTTTGTTTTGAACTTAATAAAGAGTATACGATGTTTTCCGAGCGTGCAAGCAGAGGTGCCGTGTGTGGGCGGAGCCTGCGCCCTGATTGCTCGTTCGCCCCATGTGTCGTGAGTCGTCGTCTCGTCGTACGCCGCGTGCGGTGCCGCACGTCGGATCGGATGCCGAATCGCACCATGTGTCCAGCGCTTGCCGCTGCTGCCGTGCCGGCCCGTCGGATTGTGCCAGTATGGACCCTGTGTTGCGCGCACGCCTTCAAAGGATCGCCAACATGATGCAGGAACAGAGTTGGTAGTGCGCTAGGCCTCAGGCGGGGTTGAATACCGGTGCCAAACTCCTGGACAAGGCGCGGGTCAAGATGGTAGTCTTCAGCAGCGAAGTGGCGCCCACAAACACGTAAACCACTCTTGCGCGTTGATTTTGCTTCAACTCCGATGCGCTCAAGCCAAGCATTTCGTAAGGCGG
This sequence comes from Rhipicephalus appendiculatus, assembly GCA_030522465.1. Classification (NCBI taxonomy): domain Eukaryota; kingdom Metazoa; phylum Arthropoda; class Arachnida; order Ixodida; family Ixodidae; genus Rhipicephalus; species Rhipicephalus appendiculatus. The sequence continues at coordinate 57,699 of JALIZH010026049.1, forward strand.
CATCACGAGGTAACAAATGTCGCGTCTTTTCGTTTCTCCAGTCGGCGCTCTTGCAGCCAAGCACCGCACACGGATGCTCGAAAACCATCGCAAAACACCACGCTAAACACAGTTGGATTTAGTTCGCGCAGTTGCGTCGCGGGCCGCAGTAGCAGACTCGCATGCGCGCACACGCGGGAAACACGACGAACAACGAGGAGCGCGGCCAGCTGATTGCTGACTTACCGGAAGTCGTAGTTCGTGTGCGACCAATCGCAGATGGCTTTGCACTCGACGTCAGATATTCACACCCTGACGTCACGCTGAGGCCGGAAGGGCTCGGAAAGGAGGAGCGATTGTCTTTTGAATTTGTGGCGCACCCGCGGCTTGTAGCGCTGCCGCGTGTGGCATCGTTCATCGTGACGGCATTCTGCACACGATGCGCGTGTTTACTTGACATGTTTGAAAAATATCGGAGGTGGTTTAGTGGCCCTTTAATCTCAATGCTTACAGTTCATAGAGACGCTTGCGATAGGATTCCAGACTCTATCAATCTTCGTAAAAAGCTGTATACACATAGTGGAGGGGAGAGCGTTAAAGTTGCGAGGCCTTACGCTCATATTTTTATCCTTACCCGCCACGGTGGATCTAGTGGATGGTGCTCGACTGCTGATCCACAGGTCGCGGCATCGAATCCCGGCCGCGGCGGCCGCATTTTCGATGGAGGCGAAAGTGATTGAGGCCCGTGTGCTTAGATTTAGGTGCACGTTAAAGCAACCCAGGTGGTCGAAATTTCCGGAGCCCTCCACTGCGGCGTCTGTCATAATCATATCGTGGTTTTGGGTACGTTAAACCCCTAACAATTATTCTATTTGTACCTTTTCTCTTACCGTTATTCCCCGTGCAAGCTAGAGAATGGAACGGCTTTTCCCAACGGGTTGCAGTTGCTACCACCCGCTCTAATGATTGCTCAAGAGCATAACTGATAGCGTGTCAAATTAAAACATACGGCAAGTGTTGTTCTTCCATCATTGTTGTGCAATCTTCGCCCTTTCAGGCAATAAATTCCAGTTAACTGAAAAAAAATCACGCCATATCCACGAAGTGAATGATGATGAGTGGGCGAAGCTCGATCGTTCTCATCCATGGCAGAAAGAGAATGTGTGGTCTGGAACGCGCTTATACTTCCATGGTCATCAGCGTCATCGTCATCGTCATCACGTGTAGTGGGTACATTCCACTATACTGGAACGCGCTCATACTTCATCGTTATCACGTGTAGTGGGTACATTCCACTATACTGCGTCATCGTCATCTTTATCACGTGGAGTGGGTACATTCTACTATACGTGGCTATCTACCTACCTACCTACTACTACTACGACAACTACAAAGGAGGGACAGACCAACACCCTTAGGAGCTTCGCCCCTAAAAGTAAAATTTGGGAAACCACCGCACTCTTTGAAGGTGGAAGATCAGTGAGGCTGTTCAGCGCACTACAAAGAGATGTCACAGAATTTTGAATAATAGGCCATTATACAGGCTGCAACTAAATCCAAAATGTCTATCCATAAAGTACCTTTGGACAATACTGTATGCTCATTCAAAGTATTTTTTTTTTTCGTTTAATCACCATGCGTCTCTTTAGTGAGACATGCGTCGCCTTGTCTGGCTTCCCGCATGCCCCTTGCTTTTCGTGAACGATATTAATTAGTACTTGCCACTCGTGTGATTCTCCTTCATTGTTAGCGGACCTGTAGTGCAGGTATGTGCCATAGGAGTCTGGTTTGCCCAATACCTGTGGCACGTGCCTGCACACGAACTGGCATACGGACTAATCCCCCCAGCAATATACAACTTCGCCGGAGAACCCCCCAGGTATGGGTCCTTAGGTCTTCATATTTCGTAGATCCCGTAATTAAATAAAAATAAGCGGGGGGGACGCCTAGCCTGCGCGGAACATGCAGCACAGTCACAGCGAAAGCTGGAAGAGAAGCATTTCTAATTAAACGACCCACTCGTTACGCGATTCGCATTGTGTGACGCCTGGTTCTTGCCTTGCTCTTCTACCACGCTATACATAGGTTAACGCGATTACTTGGCCGGCTCGACGCATGTGCAGAATCTTTTACAGCGAAAGCTGTTATGAGATCTCAGCAAAAGTGCCGTAGTTGTCCGCCGCCGCCGCCGGTGTCCGTAGCCACTATCACGCGAAATAAGAAAAAAAAACGAAATAAGAAAAAATATCTAGGATGGAACGGGGCTCGAACTTGGGTCCTCTCCACCACAGAGCCATGCCGGCTTTTTTATTCTTTGTTGCCGTGCATATCAACACTATTCACATACTCGCCAAAATACAAGAGAATAGCACTACAACTACAAAGTGCAATGAAGAACCGTCAGCTCTGAGCTGACTACTTATCAAAACTTTGGCATGCGTAACAATGGTTCAATTCGAGAAATCCACTCCGGCACATCCTTTTGCCCTTTCAGCACCTCAAGAAAATGGCACACAGATTTGCAAAAATATTCTCGCACAGATCTCACTCCTACATCCGCATTGTTTTCCATACACTATGCAGGCCCAGGAGCATAACTAGGTCATTAGGTACGCCAGCCTCGTTTTTAACAGAAACAAAACGGCCGCCATGTGGACTTAACGGTAGCTGTTTTTAGATGCGAAGCAGCTCTTTGACTAGGCTGTGTAACGCTGTCCCTCCGTCCGTACGTCCGTACGAACGCGCCGCAACGTGCTCCCCTCGCCGCAGGTGTTGGAGCGGTGCCAAGTAGGTCACGCCGCAGCTGCGCGTTGACGTCACGCTCCCTTCGCAGTGCGCGCTGACGTCACTCTCTCCCTCGCCTGCCGCGCGCTCGCCGCAGCGCCCGCAGCTGCCGCCTGACGCGCAACGACAAGACCTACGCCAGTCATCGCTTCAAACGAATCTTCCAGCGCTCACCGCAGCACCCGCGTTAGCGCCGTTCAACCCGTGACGCCACCCATGCGCAACGCTGCTGCTTCGCATCCCATCAGGGTTCCCTTTGGAAAGATGGTGTAAATTTTTTTCAAGGTTCTTTGCAATATGTCCCAGAAAAACACCCCGATCCAGCAATCTATAAGCACGGGTTTAATTGTTACTAGTTTATTGCATAAGTAACAATGTGTACCCCATGGGACGAATAATCCCCCATCTTCCAACCATGTTTTAACTGGTAAAGTACCACTGTGTAACTTAAAGGGAAAAATTTTAACCCCTGGCGCTACAAGCATCATTTTAACACGTTTGAGAACATCCTGTCCTGGGCCTGCACTGTATAGTTACCGGTACAATGGCATAGGCAGCAAAATATCGACAAGGTCTTTCTACAATTTCTTACGTGAGACTTCAGTCAGATACTCTAACGAAAATCGCACTGACAGGAACTGGAAAGACGAAACAAATTCGTTTAGATACCCCTGGTCCTTGCACATTTCCCCATGACACTAGAAATCCCGGCAGCACTCTAGACAACCTTGGTTGTATAAGAGTTCTCAAAAAATGGTCATTTACAACACGAAGGAAAATAAAACGATTGACTAGTTGTCTTATGCACAAATGAACTAATCCAAGCCCGCCATCTCGTGTATGGGGTTTTTGTCCGAGGGCGTCTCGAACACCACCATGGCTCTTCACAGAGCCATGCCGGCGCTCGAAACATCCTCGGACAAAAACCCTATACAAGCGTTATGTCGCGAAGGAACCGCATTAACATACGTAATATAGCATGGTAGAAGAGTAAAATAACAACCAGGCGTCACACAATATGAATTCCGTAACGAGTGGGTCGTTGAATGCTTTCAACAAAGGGCTCAGCCATAATTCTTCATCTTCATCAGCCACCGAATCAATTAATGGAGTATTGGTATACCTTGCAAGCGTACTTGTATTAGTAGCCCCAAGAGAGTTCGCAACGGGTTCTAGAAATGGCGCTCTTCCAGCTTTCGCTGTGACTGTGCTGCGCTTTCCGCGCAGGCCGGCGTTTTTTTCGAATGCCTTTCAAGCACCGGCGTCGCTCTGGGATAGAATCCTCGACTGCCACGCAGAGGGCCCGGGTTCGAATCCCATTCGATTCGGGATATTTTTTTTCTCTCACTCTTTTTTTCTCATTTCGCGCGATATCGGTTACGGACACTGGCGGCGGTGGTGGTCAACGACGCCACTGAAATTGGCTGTGGAGATCTCATAAAAAGTATCGCATGCCCAAACAAAAAAACATGATCAGTGCATTGCTATAAGCATAAAGATTTTCTGTCCACTCCATCATGCTTGCACTTCAAAGGCACTCACTCTGTTTTTGTCGCGCCATTGCACGCATTAATATTATCATTGCAGGGGCGGCAGAATGAACAGGCTTCAATAACCACGCCATACGACGATCGCCGTTGATGAAAACGAGGTTGCCGAGAGCAGACGCCACGCCACGCGCTATCGATCATTGCACATGCAGAATTACTCATAGTTTATTCACGATGTTATGCGCTCGGCTAGTAGGTGCCTGCCTCCAAGAGATCATGGTTTGCTTGACGGCGTAACTTCGTTTCTTTCTTCTTTTTTATTTTTATTTTTTCTTATGTCGTAGAATTACAGTCATCATGAAAAAAAAAAAGGGGGGGGGGCGGGGGAGGGATGCACGCGCCTTCGCTTTTTAATCTCCGAGCAAATGAACGATGTTTATTTTCGATGTTCTCCCTCTCTGCTAAAAATAAATAAACGTCATAGCATATTTATCGTGCTTAGAACTTCTGAAGGCCCATAAGAAAAGGCCAATCGTAAGCCGTGTTCTGTCAGCTAAAGTTTCTTATTCTGATTATCATTTTTTTTTTACTTACGAACGTTAGCACCATGTGGTTGGTGGCTACAATGGTGGGGGCATTATCTTGCTTTTAACGACGGAGCTGTTTATGGACCCGGCTTGTCGGCGTCCGTATGCCTTTCACAATGTCTGTCTATGATCACGCCAAAAATCAAGTTGCAAAAAACGGGCCTAAAATACGGCTAACATTGCTGAAAATTACTGACGGTAATGAGGAGTGATGTTAGCGTGAGGAGGAGGAGAAAGTGTAAAGCATAGCATAACATAGCATAACATAGCAAGAACAGGGCCGGGTTGATTGGCGAAACATGGGAGCAGCCTTCGCCCTGCACTGGGCGTAGTGAGGCTAATGATGATGATAATGAAGATGACCCATGCTATCGAATGTTATATCAAGGGACTGGGAAAGAGAAGTGATGGTGAGGAACCGTGCATAATAATAATAATAATAATAATGATATCTGGGGTATTACGTCCCAAAACCACAATATGATTATCAGAGACGCCGTAGTGGAGGGCTCCGGAAATTTTCACCATCTGGTGTTCTTTAACGTGCACTGACATCGCACAGTACACGGGCCTCTACCATTTCGCCTCCATCGAAATGCGACCGCCGCGGCCGGGATCGAACCCGCGACCTTCGGGTCAGCAGCCGAGCACCGTAGCCACTGTTCCACCGAGGCGGACGAGGAACCGTGCAGGGCTTAGCAGGAGCGGAAGGAGGAGGCGCGGTATTAAAGCGCAGCGTAGCGTTGTATAGTATAGTATAGTATAGCAAGGAGGTGGGAAATAGAAATGAGGGTGAGAAGCAGATGAGAGAGTAAAGCATACAATAGCCGTGTATAGTGCAGTCTAGCAACGGGTTGCAAGGGGAAGTGAGGGTAAGGAGGCTACACTCGGCGACAGCTTTTCTTGACAGCACTGTGGAAGCTACAGAACCAAAGCGCATGTCTGCTTCCGCGCCAAAAAAAAATAGTACTGAAGTTTATTGATAATTTTCTCATTTCCCTTCCTGAAATAAATACTGCTTTATTTATTATGAGACTTAAACAGTTGCGGGAAGTTGCAGGCAAAATACAGTTATCGTTCACCTTGCAAGAATGCTTTCCTTTTCTTTCCATTTCTTAGACAGCACCACCTTTTCAGCCCACCCGTTTTCCAAGAAAACATGGCGTCCGTGACGTCACTGTGCGGCCGAATACGCGCTGTTTAGTTCTCCAAGAAAAATATACTCGTAATAGGACACTAAAATGTACACTGAACAATCGAAATGTTTCTTCCGTTCATAATTTTCATGTGTGTGTTTTTCTAAACGCGTTAACGATGCGAGCGAGCAAAACCGAAATCAGCCGCAAGCCGCCGAACTACTTGCGGAGCAACACGAATGTGTGGAAGCCCCGCCTCCGTAGCCTTCGCTCCAATGTCAAGATAAGTTGTCGCCGAGTTTAGAACGGAGGAAGGTAAAAGATGAAGCATAACATATTCTTGTATATTGTAGCATAGCGAGGGGTGGGAAAGGGAAATAGAGGACGAGGAGGAGGGAAAGGCCACCTGCTCCGCTGTTTCCTCAGTCTTCGCACCACTGGTGAGTAGCTGCAGCATTTTTTAAGGGGCGAAGCTCCTTAGGGTGTAGGTCTGTCCCTCCTCTGTAGTAGTAGTAGTAGTAGTAGTAGTAGTAGGTAGGTAGGTAGCCACGTATAGTGAAATGTACCCACTCCACGGGATAAAAAGGACGATAACGCAGTATAGTGGAATGTACCCACTACACGTGATAACGATGAAGGATAAGCGCGTTCCACTATAGTGGTATGTACCCACTACACGTGATAACGACCATGAAGTATAAGCGCGTTCCAGACCACGCATTCTCTTTCTGCCATGGATGAAAACGATCGAGCTTCACCCACTCATCATCATTCACTTCGTAGATATGGCGTGATTTTTTTTTTTTTTTTGCGGGGGGGGGGGGGGGGGTTGCCGGGGAAGGGGTGTTCTGTTTTGCTTGAGCCAATTACAGAGAGCAAGCATAACGAAAATCTTAAGGAATCGCATTGCAACATACAACCTCCCCAATTCGTAATTCTGTGAAGTTACACTTCTCTTTATCTTTATTTATTATCTTCGTTCATTAGTGCGTCGTACGGCTTGGAGGATCGCGGAGATAATAGGAGAGCAGCGACACCTGCGTCAATTTCATAAAGGAGAAACATGCACAAAAGAAATTGGACAGTTTCGATAGACAGTCCCTGCGAAGCCGTCTTCTGCGGTGATTCTCTTCAGCTTCAATTATTATTTCTTCCTTGCTCATGAGACCCAAAAAAGCCACAACCATGTCGAAGTCACTCGTTATGTATGAAACGAAATCGATCGCTCTTACGAATGTATACGGACGTCCCCGCTCCCCTCCCTCTCACGCCCCCGAAATAAAGAAAATAAAAGATTACTTCGGATTATACTTGCAGGAGTCGTCATTACGCTGATATAATCCGCGACCAGTTGTAGAGCGCTTCGCGACGAAAGATATCGGCTTCTCTCTTAATATAACGGCAGTCTGCTCCGCTTCGTAGTAAACAAGACGTTGGTACTTTTGCTTCCACGTATTCCGGTTCACGTGGAGTGCTCGACGCACAGATAGCCCAAGCACTGCAAAAAAAAAAAAAAAGAGAGAGAGAGATATGCAGAAGAGATATCGTCTGCCAAGCATTGGTGCAGCTACTCTTCCTTTTTTTTTCTTTTTTTTTTTTGCTTATACAGAGCAGGCAAGATAGAAGCGATGCTTGTGCGGCTTCATTAATGAGTCATAACAAATATTTTTTCATGCGAGCCGAACGTTTCCCTAAAGGCATCCTCTGCAAAACCAAAACCAACCGCAGGTTGGCTTTGGTTAGGGCTTTGTGATTAAGCAAAACACAGACTATCTCCGGCGCCCATGTTCTGCTACCGCTTATGATTGAAGTAAGGCAAAGAGGTATCATTGGAGCGCCAAAGATGCCCCGGACACGAAAAAAGATCCGTTAGGCACGGAACAAGCGCTTCTCCCGTGCTTAACCTTCTTTTGTACCGTGTCCTTTCTAGCGCTCGATAATATTGTCAATCATGCATCTGGTAGGCCCCCCAGAAACTTCTTTTAGGGCAAGGCAACGAGCGTTTTTTTACCCCGGACTAAACTTTAGGAGAAACGGGGGACTGTGATCGCCGGTTCCACGCCCACTCCACTACTTTCTTCAAACATAAACAACAAAGTAGAAGAAAATTGGTCCACTTCCAGCTCATAACTTGAGCGCGTTCTTTTTGTTTGTTCGTTTTTATTTATTTTTAAGGGTTATTGCCGGCCGCGTTAATGTTGAGGGCGTAGAACACAGGGCGTAGAACACCGTTCCTGCCGACGCACGAACTTTGTTCTCTGCGAAAAAGAAAAAAGAACGCGAACAGCGACGCAGAGTAATAGCGGACAGTGACTGCGGATCTATCGAGCGACGAACCTTCCGTCAGCTTAAAACAGCGATGCTTTGGCTAAACGGCAGTTAGTTGAAGTGCAGGGCGCGGCGCAGTTTGCCAGCCTTGTACATTATTCACATGGGCTGACCGATGTGCCTCCACAGTGAGGCCACGTGTAACCGCTCTCTCACGCTCCCACTCATTCACTCTCTCTAGATATCCAAGTATACTTTTTTTTATTTTCTGTATTAATTTATTTTCTTTCCAGCGCTCGTTTTTGCTTGTATTTTATTTCATATTTGACACATAGTTTAGTCAAAGGAAGTGCAGAGAGGTTAGCCTTAGCAGTACAGTACACTGTGAAAGAAACAAAAAATGGCAAAGCTTGCACGAAGTCTTGCAATGCTTGAAGCTGCGGTACTAGACGATTCTAAAGTCTAACCTGGTTGATTATAGGTTGTTGCTAGGCTTTAGCTAGGTGACGCTGGGTTGTTTCTAGGATGCTTCTAGGTTGTTGCTAGGCTTTAGCTAGGCGATGCTGGGTTGTTTCTAGGTTGCTTTTAGGTTGTTGCTAGGCTTTAGCTAGATGATGCTATGGTTGTTTCTAGGCTGCTTCCCAGCGCAAAGAGGTTCGAGTTCAACCACAGACAGTCACAGACACGACACGGCCTGTCCAAACTGGAGAGACAGGAACTCGCGCTGGAACCGAGCGGTTCGCACCTCTCATAGATTTACGGGCACGTCGTCGTTGGCGTAGGGCCTTCCATCGCTTCGGTGTCTTCTCGCAGCCGCCCTTGCCTTTCCCGTTTCCCTAGTATTCCCTATTTGTACGCACTGTTGAAGCACTCCGTACAGATGCTTCCGCGAAGCCGAAACGTGAGGCCATGGTGCTTTATCACTGGGTTAATTCCGACGGTTTATTAAGCTTTTCTCAATTATTGGTTCTGTCTGTCTAGAAATTTTAATTGCTGTTTGCCGCTCGTCTGTTGCGTTCTTCATTTTTACTTGACCAGAAAGAAGTAGTGGGATTTGCCCAATTTCTATGGCATATATATATATATATATATATATATATATATATATATATATATATATATATATATATATATATATATATATATATATATATATATATATATATATATATATATTCTAGTTTTTTATACACACCATTTCGTACAAACGAAAGTTTTTACGGCCGGCTTAGACAGTTTGCACTGTTAAAAAAAAAGGAAGAGGTGCAAATGTCTATGCTATATATTAATAGTGATAAGCACATGAATTATACGTTTTCAGAACATGTATATTGAGAGCATGAACACAGCATGAACACGGTCACTTAAAGTGGGGTGGGCTTTCGAAGCAACGTAAGAGTAATGCTATACTGTAGACAATTATTTCGTGCTAGTGTGGCCACTTCTCCCACGTTTAGAAAGATAAATAATGAAACATTGAGTATGTTTATATTCAAAAAGTATAATTTCAAAAGTACGCTTGCGTTAATATCGCAGATGCAGGTTGATTACCAGAAAAAAAACAATGAAGTTCGCAGTTTCGCTTGCGCTCGCGCTCAACGGCGAGCACATACACGCTAATGTGACATCAGGGATTTCAAGATACCTTTTTTTTCCATATTTATAGTCTCGATTGTTTTTTTAAGATTCCTGAAAAGGGCTGAAGCATTACGTGCCAATATTGCGACTTGATCGTGAAGCGTAGTGGGAGACTCCCCGACTTAGTTTTACCCTTCGAATAACAGAGAGCTGAGCCATTTGGTAAGTTTTCATTTTAGACGAGTGCGTGTTAACCCTCTATTGCATGAATTATGAAAAAATCAATTGAAAAATTATTTGATCATTTTTTATCATTAACTACATGAAGAATAACATGTACAAAAATTTTCAGATTTATTGCGACTGTATTAATGAAGATAGAGGTTTGTGCCAAATATGGCACACTATGCACGTGGGCGAGCAAACTTGCTGCCATGGCTGAAAAATAAAATCTCACTGATTGCGGTCTTTTTAGCTTGATTTGTGGAATAAAGCAAAGCAATTGCTTCCTGTGTTCAGGCATAATTGAACATTTTGGTTAGTGCATCTGACTGCCGACATCTACGTGCAAGATGGCCGCTTACGCGTTTGGTTCTTCGCGTGGTGCCGCCTTGCTGTACTTTCCTGCCCGAATTTCCAACCGCTGACTTGTGGTTGTGAGCGTCAGTTGTCGACAAATCATAAAAGCTAAATATCGCCGTGTACTGGTTACACTTCACATAATTTTTTCAGTGCACCCACGCATATAATATAACAAAAAATTGCCAGGTACTGCTGCTGACACTCGATATTTTCGTGAAGCATCTCAAAACCTACCGCCACAACTGAAATCTGGCAAAAACGAGCTGTGCTGCATGATCTCAGAAGATTTCTTTTTGTTTGTATTTGCACTGTGCAACAAAACATAGATGGCATCATATTGCACATTTCATCACTCCCATGCATACTGTGCCAAATATGGCACATACCGATTTCCGACTATATACCGTAGTGGAAAACGGAATTGAGAAGAGCCTTAATGAGCATGAATTTTCAAAGCCACGAGATATTCCAAAATAATTTTTTCTTGCTTCTGCAACGAGAAAATGGTTGCAAGAAAAATATAGCAGTCACTGTTGTTCATGATCCGAGTTTGCACGTGCATCGTGAAATCTATTTCATGCCTAGATTTCATACTGCTCTAGGGATGGCAGCGCTTTTTTTATATTTAGTGCACGTAACTCTAAGGATTACTCTAACTGTGTCACATTCTCCACTGGTCATCTTGCGCCCGCTATAAAAAATGTTAATCGGTATGTGCCAAATATGGGACGCCATGCAATAGAGGGTTAACACGGACACAAGAAAGAAATAAAGACAGGCGTCTGTGGTGTCCTGACTTCCTTCTTTTGTCCGCGTCTGCAAGTCCCATCTTTTATAATTAATAGTTTCACCCGGTGGTGATATTTAATGTGCGCCTAATGTGCGGCACACTAGTGTTTCTGGATCTTTCAGCGGCACCTTCATCGGAATGTAGACACCGCAACTTCTCCTTCTTCTAAATACACAAATAAATAAAATCCCCAATAGCGCAACGATCAGCGCGCATAACGCGAGCCGGGTGCATCTGTACGCAGATCACGAACCTCAGCTCCGAGGAGACAGCTGAAGGAGAGATGAGAAGGAGTCAGCGTTCGGTTAACGACCCCTGTTTGGAAATGCTCACAGACTCGTGAAATCTTCGCCGGGGCGAAAGCCTTCGCAATAAAGGAAAAGCGCCGACACCTGGAGAAAGCGAGGGTCAGCGAGAAATCTTGACGAAAAGCAGTTACCTCGATCGCGTTCTCAGTCCGAACGGGCCACTGCTAGACGACATTCGAAAAACGCACGTTTTATGCGGGATCATGTACACTCTAAGAGAAAAGAAGAGTCATTTGACTCCTTTTGGGGAGTCCTGAGAGGCTGAGATGCAACGTAAATGACTCTCTTTAAAGGGACACGTCAACTCTCTTTGGGGGGTCATTACACTCTCTCCGGAGAGTCGTGTGACTCTTTTTAAAGAGAGTCACAAGAGAGTCGCATACGCGGCAAGAGAGCACTCTCCGAAAAGAGTCTCACATAGTCTCTTTATCTTTTTTTTTTTTTATAGTTTATGCACAGGACATACGGGGATATCAAGGAAAGCAAACAGGAGAGAGAGGAAAGGCAGGGATGTTAACCAGTTCAACACCGCCGGTACGCTATCCAGCACAAGGGAAAAGGAGTGGGGGAAATTGAAAGAAGAGTAAAGAGAAAGAGGAGGACACACACATCAGCATCACGGAGCGGTAGCCTTGTGCGGTATATACGGCGTCAGTATGAGTCTAGAGCCGCTTGTGCAAGTCTGTTGTCCTTGGAAATTTTAACAATGCCTTGCTTGAGAAAAACCAAAAACGTGGTGCTCCGCTGCAAAGTAGCGCCTTCTCATCGGTCGCATTCCAATCGGTTTGACACCGCACGCCGCTCACTCTCTATGGCGGTATCAATCGTGAAACAAGATGTACAGGGCTGGTCAAAAGTTCCCAGGCCACTATTCCATGTATTCCTATGGGAGCGTGGCCTGGGAACTTTTGAACCCCCCTTCCCCCTGGACGTACACAGACCAGACTTACAAAAGATTTCGTCAGGCATGTATTAAGCAGGAACAGGGTCGTTTGATAATGTAATTATGGGGTCTTAAGAGACAAAATATTGAAGACATGGTCATGAGGCACCGTTTTCTTTTTGTGTGTGTACAGAATACAGAACAACACCAACTTGTAGTCCCCCCACTCCTCCTAAACGGTCGTTTTGCAACCCGATTAACAACTTCCTAGTCTGCAACAGTCAGCAACCAGCATTTGGTCCCGTCGTCATTGAGTGCGTCGGCCTATTTTTAAACTCTGGGTAGAATTGGCTGAGGCACCCTGTATAAAAGATATCATTTACAGACGCGTTGGTTTAATAACTCTAAACAGCGGAATTTTCTATACTCGAAAGAACAGGACAATTGTCGTCGGTATTCATCGCGTCTCAAAATCACGTTGACTTACCGTTTCTGTATTACTAGATGACCGGACTGGATTATTTGCTCATTTGTTGTTTTTTTTCCTTTGTTTCGTTTCCTTTTGTAGTCGTCGTGAACCTTCAACTAAGGAGCGTAGCAACAACGGAAAACTAAATTTGAAAGATCTGAGTCGACAAGCGAAAGAGAGCTTTAATTATTCTATTTTGTCTGACTTGCATGCGTCACTATATTACAGCTGTAAGGCACAGACTAACGCACAGACGATACCATTCAACAGACACGCGGGGATAAAGGTGAAATTGGATCTTGATGTATAAAGAAAACGAAATAAATACGATTTCTTTGGGGCCATTGCTAAGAGGCTCCTAATTGGCTTTGGTGTGCTGGCGTGAATGTCTCATCCGGCAGAACCATTTTTGAGACCACCTACGCCTGTTAGGAACAGTTCTAAGTTTGGCCTTAAAAATCTAATCAACCAGTAAAATATCTCTCGTTCGGCTTTCTCCACAGATAATTTCCGAACTTCCATTATCTGCGTCTGAGATGCCTCGCACTTCAAATCTGTCATCATCACCACGTTCGTTTTATTCAGTTCGTCCACGGAGGTGTCAACATGCGCTGGTAAATGTTGGAAGCTGTCTACAAAAATGTACAACCACAGTCTTTCAATGAGAATGCCCGACGTCACCCGCTACGCCGGTCGACCAAGCCAATATACCGAGTTACGTTCACTCACTTAACTATTCCTAACTAAACCACCAAGAGTTCTCGACGAACTCGCCTTCGCAAGCCTAATCCCTTCTTAGGAAACGTCGACGACCAGCCTATCTAAAGAACCTCCACTCTATTTATTGGCATTCTTTTTTTGTTTTTTTTGTTCTTTTTTTTTTTTTTTTTTAGAGAGAGAGAACAACGAAGAAGTATCAAGCGCGAGCTAATTCCGTCTTCAAGAGTGCCCTACGCGTTGCATGGCGCTACACCGTAATCGTGCCCTGCGAGCTTCGCTTGCCTAACTGCATTGAATTATAACGCGTCAAAGCCTTAGCGATACCGTGCGAGCGAGTTAAACTCGTTGCCCGAGCCTACACCCTCGTCGCGTTGCGCAGTCTCTCGACGAAACGTCGCCTCTGCTCGGCTGCGGCCTATATCCCCCGCCTCCTACGCGCTCCTTCGCCGCGAAAGCTCATTAGCAAAATCAACGAAGGTCTAGCGGCACCTAAAAGTGCGCCGTTCGTAATTAGTGTAACTTATGTACGGAAGCGACGCTCTCGGCTTTCTCGTCCCCTCGAGAAAATTAGAAATTTCGATCGATACCCGTGATTAATTTCGTTTCGTGTATGCTTACTCGTTGCTTTGCACTGGCTGAAAGAAAAATAATAAATATAGAAAACGGTAGGGCTTCAAGGGGCGAGAGAGAGAAGCGACACGTTACAAGCCGTGACCCCATTTCTCCTATATTCCTTCTCCGCTGTATAAACCTGGTGTAGGCGCAGCGGATGAGACAGTCATTGTGCCTGTCACCAGAAAAACCAAGTCATATATATATATATATATATATATATATATATATATATATATATATATATATATATATATATATATATATATATATAACCCGCCCGCTTCCGGCGGTTCACCATCTTTCATTCTTTACCCCTTTTCTTTCCCTCCCTCGTTTTGCAGCCGCTGACGAACACCCCCGCAAAGCAATTGTCGCTGTCGCTTCCTTCGTTATTTCTTTCTGTCTAACATTTTCTTTTTTTGTTGTTGTTGTTCTTAAGTATGCGTATGGCCCCCCAAACTGGGTGGGTAGCCCTCTGCTGTGGGTTGTGCCATTTCTCTTACATTCTCCGAAGACTGGACCGCCAGCCGAAACTGTTAGCAAAAGATAAATATTGATTTTGTTTTATATATTGCGGTATTCCCGAAGTTTTTCACTATATATATATATATATATATATATATATAGATATATATATATATATATATATATATATATATATATATATATATATATATATATATATATATATATATATATATATATATATATATATATATATATATATATATATATATATATATATATATATATATATATATATATCTTGATTCACAAAGTCAAATTTACGCCCACGTGGTTGCTCTAAACGGCACGGGTACACTTTCTCCTAATGCCTGCTTATTACTACATTGCTGTGAAAAAAAATTGGGGGGACCCTTAAGCTTCGCCTTTAAAAGTTGAGCGCGATAGCGATATCCTGTCTCTAGTGCGTACATTAATCACTTAACGCATACTATGTAATGGGTAGCATGCGTTTAAACCACGAGCAATTGTGCGCGGGAAATGTTTTCGAACTTGCTATGCACCCACTACGTGATCTTAAAGGAATATGCGCAGTAACGTGTGTGCCTTTTGTAATGGGCTGCCGGCTTTGAACCACGATGTTGTCGTTATGATATTCACATGTTCTGACGCCCGATGCCAATGTACGCTTGTACCACGCAATATTACTGCGATGTTACATGTTGTATTGTGACGCCAGTATACAGGAAGCGTGTGTTTGTAAAGCATGAAAGTTATTTTCACTGTATTTCCAAGCAGAGTAAGTTATTTTCAATGTGATTCCAAGCAGGAGCGTGGCTGTGTGGTAGAACACCTGCTTGCCACGCAGATGGACACGCAGATTTCCGATCCTCACTCGGACCCGGAAATTTTTATTATTTATTTTATTTGCATCTTTCTTGATTTTTCGGTCATGGACAAGATGATGATTTTTCGCTCACAACCAACGACGCCGACGCGGACACTGACGCCGACGCCGGAATTTCTGCGAAACGAGCTCTTTAACGCTATCGCGTTAAAAGCACTTACATGGAACACAAGCACACGAGTGGTGAATTACAAATAGCCCCGTTCATAAATTCCCTTCACGCCCGCTTCCTGGCATGGCTTCCCAATAGAGATGAATTTGTTCGCTGATACCCCACCTCAGTTTGTAGACGCTAATTTGAACAAAAATAGGAAACTAGGCAGTGCTTACCAATTTCCATCACCCTGTATATTGCTTACTTATATTGTAACCATTGAAAATAAGTTAAATCACTTGCACTTCTTTCGATCATTTGCTCTCAGCAAGGGTAGTGCACAAAAGAAACTTAGAAAGGTTCGCTGTTAAAGTACAAAACGCCAATGAGCGTTCTGTATCGGAAACTGTCTCAAATCGAAATGGTTGTTGAAAACCTGTGACTTCGTCTCACTCATCAAGTCAGAGAAATAGAACGCGCAAATTGCTAAGTGAAAAAATGACCATGGGGCGACTCATGACAGGTAAGAAAAAAACGAATACTTTCTTTATAGTAAAACTTGTCACGTTTATGCAGAACTGCAACCACACATATAAATGTGACTACTTATTATGAGTGCAAACTTCGTCGGGCTTTTATTGAAGCCTGCATGGTCAGGTAATAATTCGACCCCTCACCTACTTACCGCGCAGACGTATGATCCATATTAGCGATCGCTCACATGTGCAACGTAATGGTTTGAATTGCCATCATCAGCCTGACTACGCCCACTGCAGGGCAAAGGCCTATACCATGTTCCGTCAATCAACCCGGTCCTGTGCTTTCTGCTGCCGCGTTATACCCGCAAACTTCTTAATCTCATCTGCCCACCTAACTTTCTGTCGCCCCCCTCGCGCGTTTGCCTTCTCTTGGAATCTACTCAGTTACCCTTAATGACCAGCGGTTATCCTGCCTACGCGCTACGTGCCTTGCCCATGTCCATTTCTTCCTCTTGATTTCGACTACGATATCCTTAACACCCGTTTGATCACTGACCCACTGCGCTCTCTTCCTGTCTCTTAACGTTACACCTATCATATTTTCCTGTCCATTGCTATCTGCGTCTTCCTCAATTCAAGTTGAACCCTTTTTGTAAGCATCCACGTTGCTGCTCCGTAGGTAAGTACCGGCAAAATGCAGCTGTTATATACTATCCTCTTGGGGGAGGGATAGTGGTAAACTATCACTCATGATTTGAGAATGCTTACCGAATGTGCTCCTTTCCATCCTTATTCTTCTAGTTATTTCGCTCTCATGGTTCGCCTCCGCGGTTACTACTTGTCTAACCGAAAACCTTATTCTTCTAGTTATTTCGCTCTCATGGTTCGCCTCCGCGGTTACTACGTGTCCCAAGTAGATATGTTCCTTTACAACTTCCAGCGTCTCGCTACCTATCGCAAAGCGCTGTTCTCTCCCGAGGTTGTTGTTTTATCTATATTAGTTTTATCTTTAGTTTTATCTTTAGTTTTATCTATATTAGTTTTCAGACCTACTCTGCTTTCCTTGTCCAATTCAGTAATCATAAGTTGTAATTCGTCCCCTGGGTTACTCATCATTGCCATGTCATCAGCGAATCGCAGGTTACTAAGGTACTCTCCATTAACTCTTACGCCATAACTCTTGCCCATTTTAGGGCCCCCGAAAACCTCCTATAAGCATGCGGTGAATAGCATTGGGGAGATCGTGTCTCCCTGCCTTATGCCCTTCTTTATTGGGAAATTCTGACGCTTTTCTTTAAGGAGGACTACGGTGGCTGTTGATCCCCTGTAGATTTCTTGCCAGTATGTTCATATACGCTGCGTGGGCGCCCCTGATTCCGCAATATCTACATGACTGCCGATATCTCGGCCGACTCAAAGTGCCTTCTCGTAATCTATGATGGCTATATATAGGAGTTGGTTGTATTCTGCTTATTTCTCTTTCACCTGATTGATAGTATGAATGTGGTCTGTTGTTGAGCAGCCTGTACAAAATCGTGCTTGATCCCTTGGTTGATTGAACTCCAACGTTGTCGTAATTCTATTAGCTATTATTTTTGTAAATAACTTGTAGACAACAAACAGTAAGCCGATCAGGCCTGTAATTTTTTTAGTCCTTGACGTCCCCTTTCTTATGGATTAAGATGATGTTAGCATTTTTTCAAGATTCTGGTACTCTAACCGTCAAGAGACAGTTCGTATACAGGGTGGCCAGTTTTTCTGACACAATCTGTCCACCGTCTTTCAACATATCCGATGTTACCTGATCCTCACCAGCGGCTTTGCCTCTTTGCATTCCCTTCAAGCAGGGGCGTAGCCAGAAATTTTTTTTCGGGGGGGGGGGGGGGGGGGGTACCTCCATTATTTCAAGGGGGGCACCTCCTTGAAATGGCCATTTTTCACTATGTATTCCATGGCGAAAAAAAAATGTCGGGGGGGGGGGGGGGGGGCACGTGCCCGGTGTGCCACCCCCTGGCTACGCCACTGCCTTCAAGGGTTTCCTTTACTTCCCCTGTCGTTACCGGTGGGGATGTCCACTTCCTCTGGGCTACTATTTCTTCTTACATTATCATCCTGGTTGTCTCAGTTACTGTACAGACCTCTGTAGAACTCCTCCGCTACTTCAACTATCCTATCCATATCGGTAGTGATTTTGCCCATTATACGTGACGCAAAGGAAGATGTTAACTTCAACGCTGGCAGGCATCGGACTAACACCATTTAGTGAAAGCTGCACTTTGTCAGCAATGTGCGACCAAAAAGTGCCAAAAAATGCTACAAGGGTTGCTCTAGATTTTATCAAAAACACTGGACTGGATACTAAGCTGTAGGGTACTGTGCTAAGTGGCTACTGTACATAAGCACCACCTCTTGCTCTCCCCATCATCACCCTTCATCCCTCTTTTTTTCCCCTTCCCTTATCCCCTGTGTAGAGTAGCAGGCTAGAGCGCATTAGCTCAGGCCGACCTCTCTGCCTTCTAATAAATTCTCACTCTCTCTCTTGCCTTCCTTGTCCCTAGTGCACACATCTGGTTTTTGCCTATGCCCAGTTTTCTCATCACAGCTTTGAGGCTTCATCCGTTCTTTAGAGTTTGAATTATGCTTGAATTATACTTGAACACCCCAAGGGTACTCGCTCCGCAGACGGTAAGCCCGCTCGAAAGTCTAGTTCTAGACTTACCGTTTTATTCGAGAGGAGGAGGAATAAACTATATTATACAGAAATGGGAGTGGGAACGGGAGAGCCATGTTGGACCAGCCCACGTTTTATTCACAATCGCGCGCTTCAACCCAGTTTCGCCCTCTGTCGAGTAAACGGCGAACTCTCGCTTTGCGCGGGAGATAGAAATCGGAACCGATGCCAAATATCTGCCGGAAATCGGAAATGTTGAATTTCGATTAATCAGCGGCAACGTACGTGTCCACTAAGCTTTAACGTTATTTTTTCCCTACACTGATAATACTATCTTGACTGTTAAAACGTGATAGTGGAACGCGCTTGTCACCTGCTCATCATCGTTTGTAGAAAAACTGAAACGTAGCACCATTCAATAAATGTAAGCCGCCACTAATTTGAAAACCTCTTTGTCTACCCCACCTATTAAGTAATGTCTTAAATGTGATGTCCTGAAAAAAAAATAAAATGAAGTGAAGTGAAGTGAAGCTTGTGTACTGGAGTGAAAACAATCGAAACGCCTGCAGGGGACACTCGTCATGTGCTCCGGTTGTGTCCAACACTTTAAGAAAAAAACAATGAAAAGAGTCCGACCCGACTCCTTTTACTCTTTTCAGTGAGCCATGACGTGCAGCGTATATGACTATCTTTAAAGAGACACGTGTACTCTTCTTGTAGATCGTTACACTCTCTTCTGAGAGTAGTCGGACCCAAAAGACAGTCAGCATGTCTCTCTAAAGAGAGTCATTAGGGAAGGCTAGTTAGGACTAACCGAAAACAGTAACACACTCTTTTTCTTTTTCTTATTAGATACGGACAGAAGCTGCGAAATGAAAGATGCCTTAGAGTTGCCGGGACGCGGGCATAAGAACCTATAAACGAAAGGTTCTATATATATACTCAGTAAACACAAATAATTCGTACAATGAGATGTCGCAAGCGAATGACTCCAACGGCACAAATGTTTTATCCGTGTTGTTGAATCTACCGCGGTAATACGTGGGCGGGAAACACCATGCTGCGCACAAGACGCGCGAAGAAGCGTGGGCGCAAGGCGGGGCTGCTCGTGAGCACGCAATAAGAAAACAAAAAAGAAAAAGGAAATGTTCAACCAGGGCAACGCGGGTGTCGGTCTCTTCTCTGTCTCAACACATCTCTTTCTATTTACGATCGTTAGTGAGCACTGCGTAATATGCAACCAAATTACGAAAACCACTGAGTGCCTTCTAGACTTGAATCGTTGTGTTCGGGCCCTAAATTTTTTTACAGCGGAAAGCTGTTATGATACCGCAACAGCAGCTGATTTTGGCGCCGTAGCTCTCCACCACCGCAGCCGGTGCCGTAACCGCTACCGCGCGAAATAAGAAAGCATGAAACGAGAAAACAAGTAGTAAGATCCGATGAAATTTCGACCCAGGCCCTCTGCGGGGCAGTCGAATATTCTACCACAGAACCACGCTGGTGCTTCAAACTACTTCGCAAAAATACCCTGTACTGGCGTCACGTCGGGCAAGGAATCGTGTTAACATATATATAATATGTGGCGTTTTCTTGGCTTTTTTTTTTTATATAGAAGAGCCAAATTCACTTTAACTGAAACTGAGAAAAACACACTTATTGACTGACAATATGGTCGAGCCTGCTCAAACAATTTTTTGCCAGTATGTTCCTCTGCCCCTATATACCTCAAATCTATATTGCGGCTAAAATCTACATAGCCCTATATCGTAGGTATTCAGGAGTAAAGTTTGTATTTGGCTCATATAGACTGGAACATTACATTTGGGCTTGAATTAGCTCGTAAAATAGGTCTAAAATTATTCGAATGTATATATAGCAATATTTTGCGATAAAATTACCATCATCCTTTGTGCTTCCATCGGTGCCGTGCTTCGACGCATGGGCGTAATGGCGATTACTAGACTTGAAGAGCGAGTGGTCCCTCCTGGCAAAAGGTTCACTTTTCTGGGACTGTCAGCAGTGTTTTCTCATCCTTGGCATCTATTGAAGGCCTTGAAAAGTGCTCAGCTCTTCTTCTTTTTCTTGCGAGATCGTTTTATGCCGTGCCATTTCGGATCAGTTCTTCTTTAAGGAATAGATCGGTGCCCAATATCTTCATTTCTATGTCTTTTATTTCAGGTATACCGTGTTGGAGCGAAAGGAGGTCATGATACTGTAGCGCTAAACTCGAAAAGAAACACTAAGAGGCAAAGAGAAGTAGGAAAGTCGGCCTCTTACTCTTTATATAAGAGTTTTGTCCTAGAACATCATGTCCTTCACTAAGTGCCGACTCGCCCAAGAAAAACTAATTGTGGAACGTAAACACGATAGCAAAGCAACTATAGGACACAAATGAAACAGATTGGATGAGACCAAAGTTGGTTGTTTTGGTCAGAATTGTTGACGCAGTGCTGGTTTAATGAATTTGGCTCAGTTTGATTGAAACAGTCGCAGCATTTGGATCATTTTTTATTAAAAACTGCCGTTTTGAGTTAACGTTACAAGCAGGAATGGCCCCATTTTGATACAAATTGTTGCAGAAGCTAAAGATACCTTAGGTGCGCCTTACTCTTCCGTGAAATTTAGCCCAGTTTTGGTTTCTGCATTTGGCTCTTTTTGAAAAAATAACGTTACAAATAGCGTCATAGAAGGGTAAAATAAAATAAGAACAAGGCGTCAGACAAGGCGAATTGCGCAGTGAGTGGGTAGTTGAACCCTTACAACCCATATTACCAATAGCTCAGTCGTAATTCTTCAACCTCATCAGCCACAGCATAAACTGCACGTAATAGTTGACAGGTGTGTAGTGGGTACCACGGATATCCGCATAATGATTAATAATAGCATAGTGGATGCTCCCATACTTCATCAAAATTACGATGACTTGTGGCCTAGTGGGTACCTTAGATGTGTGCTTGTAATATTTGCCCCAAAAGAGTCTACAACGAGTTCTGGAAATGCCCCTCTTTCAGCTTTCACTGTAACTGTGCTGCGTGTTCCACGCAGGCCTGGTGATTTTTATACGGCTGCAGACGCACACGCTATTCAAGTACGCAGTCAATTTCGCCATAAACGACCTACAAAGTGCCCCAACTGTATTTTTCGTCAAGCGCAATGTCTGTGTGGTTGAGCTCCCTGCCGCAGCAACTGCATGTTAAACTGACACAAGGCACAGCCGCTCGTATATTGATCTTGGTGGGCATGTCGAGAAACTTTATATGACCAAAGTTAATAACAGTATCATCGATTATGACCTGCTTAATAGCTCATGTGTTGCCTTTGGACCAATCAATCAAAAATCCATTATCGTCGACATCGCTTCCTTTCGAAATGTCCGAGCAGAACTCGTCTAGTGACCTTATGGTATTAAAACAAAAATATTTGACGATTTACAACCAGGAAACTAAACATTGTTTTTGGACCAGACTGCCGATTCATTGGCCAACTAAGGCGTCCCTCTGCAGTTTAGCCCTTCTTCCCCTGTCACAGTCGGTACACCATTCCGTGGCTAGATTCCGGGTGAATGCTCTTATCTGAGCGTTATCCGTCGACGTCCTACCTACCACGAACTTGCTATTTCTACGTCTGAGTGAATCCTGCGATAAGCGAAGGCTTCAGGTTTGCCTAAAGAAATTACGTTACGGCGTATAGTACCCGAACTTTTACGCATTCAGGTGTGGTCTACTGCCCCGCTTTCTGTGCTTTTGTAATTGAAAGTAAATAATTTGTCATTTCTCTCTGCCGTGTTAACGCTTCACAAATTTCAGAAAAAAAGAACAGAAGAATTGTTTTCACTTGCGAACTCGGCCCAGGCTTGACGCGTACCGTTCTGATTTCCCCTGCAGCATCGGCTTGGTATTCAGCCACTCTCACTTACCCAGTATTTTCATTTTCATCGTAGCTTGCCTTTCGTCACTCCTACAAGATTGTTTCCAGTTGTCCAGGTGTAACTACTCCCTACTCTACAAGACGTTCACAGAGGACGAAGCTGTCAGCTGGCCTCTTAATCCAGACCGGAACCTATGCAAACTTACCTTCCTCAATCCTGGACAAGCTGGGCCATCCCCGGTCTGCCCCCCCCCCCCCCCTCTTTTGACCGAGCGAGTGTGGATGGATAGGAGGAGTTGCTGGCCAGCGATAACCTCGACGGAACAGCTCAGTTTGATCGACAGGGCACGCAGAGTGGCAAGTGCCTGTGGCGCCCTGGACTGAGGGCAGCCAGCACTGCTAGATGGAACCTGCAGAACAAGCTCGCTTTGCACCACGAAATCCTCTTTGTTTTGTTTTGTTTTGTCGCCTACGAGAGGCTGGCTCATACCCACAAGGGGGGATTGGCCACACTGACTGTTATATAGGGAAAAAATAAAGGCTGCGCAACATAAAAAAAGAGGATAAAATGCAATGTAAATGAAAAGTCAGATAGGTAAAAGGATCTTTCTGCTAATAAATGTTTTCCTCCTCTTCCTCCTCCTCCTACAAAGCCCGCCATCATAACCAGTGCGCCATAGTGGGACCAGGTCATATGTTTCACGGCCAGCAACCACAAGAAGTAGAAAAAGAAGCCAAGGGAGAATGGGCGTCACCTCTGGGCCACCGGGCAAGAAGCACGACCTGTCGTCGATGGACCATTCCGGCGAGGAAATCAAATCACGCCAAGTGTCTACGGCCACGGTGGCAGCCGCCCTGTCGGTGACGATGTGCGTAGCCATGCTTCTGGGCGTGTTCACGTCGGTCATCTCCTACTACGACCACGCCAGCGGCACCGGTATCACCCAGGCCCCCCAGCACCGAGGCGCCGCACTCCGCTGTCCATGACGCGGTCCACCAAGCATCGCATACCGGGATGCCAGGAGTGTTTATCGAGGTTCCCACTGCGGCTGCCAACAAGATCCCGAAAGCTAATGAAAGTGACGAGGAGGTTCCCATATGACAGACACCTGCTGCACGCCGAACTTAGGCGCATCTTTGAGTGATTAAGATTAATGTTGAGCCATCAGACTGCCTTGCTCGGCGATGCTACAAACTGAGCGCCTTTTGGCGTTCTGCGCATGCTTCGTGAAATAGAATTGCCTTAAAACGATGCGCTCATGTCTGTTTTGCACTTGCTCGCGCTGTCTTCGCGGATCACGCCAGCTGATTGCCTCAATCTGCCCCGGCCATTATTAGCAGTCTTGGCGTGCGAGAAAAAAAACTCAATTTTTTTTCTCGCACGTTCCTGCAGTAAAGAACATTGCTTTAGGGGTCACGCTAACGTTGCATTGCACGAATCATCTGATTTATTTTACGTTTGATTACATTCAGACAAAACAAACTACCCTGAGCTGCCATAACGTAGACGGGATAAATTTCGCACTCGCGTTCACTTACGTACCACTCTTTTCTGGAAAGAACACGGATACGAATGAGTGAGGGAAAACGTTAAAATTAAAGAGAAACTGCTGGGTCGCTCGACGGGTCCTGGGCGTGAGTGCAGACTCGGCATCATTTCTTGTTATCGAGAGCCTCTGTGCTGCTGCCCACTGCCTCTGCTTACCATACTACGCTGTAGCACTGTACTATGCTATGTTAAACTATACTATACTATACGATACTATACTATACTGTACTATACTATACTAGGTAGAAGTTCAGGAAAACATGGAAGGTTGTAGAGATTCAAATTTCGTGAACACGGCATGTCGCTGCAGCCAACGTTCTGACAAGCCCGCCTGTCAAAACGTTGGCACCAGTGACACCCCCCCCCCCCTCCCCGTTCACGAATTTTTCAACTATACCGTAATGTAACACGCGCTCCACACATACATACCAATCGTCATGTTAAAAGAATAAATAAAGTTTTTTTTTGTTTTTTTCTTCTGTAATTCCATCGGTTCTCACCCCCCACTTTTCCGATCCAAGTAGACTGAGTGTCAACGTACGGATGGATCGGTCAAACTTTATTTGGAGTCCTGAGAGACACGACTATAGCAGCGTAATAAATATTAACGCACCTTTTGATCCCGCAGTGTTCGGGTAGGACCGCTCATTTTTTGCGTTTGGTGTGTAGTGCTTATCCATTTCTTCGTTCAACTCTAACGAAATGCAAAGAGCTCTTTCGCTTGTCTGCGAGAAGTAGTGCCGCTGTGGCTGCCGTTTATATAGTTTTACGCTGTGCAGTAAAAGAAAAGGCAGAAATTGCCGCTTTCTTGGGTACATCGCGAAAAAAAAAAGCAGATAAGCACTACACATTAAACGCAAAGAATAAAGGGCATAGTTGGGTATTTGGGACGACTTGCCGCTCTTGATGACCAAATTCTGCTGCGACGCGCCTTTTTTCGAAGTTTGTCACGTGAGCTTCCCGGTCAGACGTAACCCAGATGGTGGATTTTCTGCGCGCCAGGAACGCTCAGTTTCGGTATCGCCTGGAGCCTACATGACCTGTAGGCTCCCTAGTATTGCCTGGTTTGGAGCCCTCAATTTCGATTATTAATATCTCAAACTACGCGTGTTTTTGGAGATTTTTTTTTTAAAAATGGGTATGCCATAAATTGTCACGTCCTAGAACTTTTCAATATAAACAACTGCCTTCAAGTTAATAGTGGAAAAGTCAATTAATTTTGTTGATTGTTCATTTCAGTGTAACTTTAGGGGCGGCAAAGTCTTTCCGCCTCGGCGTTGAGTTCGTTTGCGAAGACGACAGAGGCCTGACAGTCATGGCATTTTTATTTTAAAATCTGTACTGTCTAAAAAAACATCCTGTATAACTAGCAAGACTTTGATTTGGGCGAGTTGGTACATACTTAGCTGGGGAAACGCAGCGCAACAAAAGGACGAGGACGAAGGAACACAGTACACGGGACGAGCGCTGAACTTACAACTGAACTTTATTGCGACAACGACTCGCTTTTATAGCATCCCCACTTTACGTGGTATTGTATGCTATAAAAGCGAGTGGTTGTCGCAATAAAGTTCAGTTGTAAGTTCAGCGCTCGTCCTGTGTACTGTGTTCCTTCGTCCTCGTCCTTTTGTTGCGCCGTGTTTCCCCAGCTGTATAACTACATACAAACCATACAACAGATGCACAGTTGCCCGATCTGCGCATATCGATGCGTTTGAGGGCGCATTTTGGTTTTTCCTGGATTTTCTTGATACATAACTTAGCCTGCAGACCAAAAACTGCTCGATCAACTTATGTGCAACATTTTGGCATGCTAGAAGTTCCATAACAGGCTGCTTCTTCGTTGTAGAAATATGTAGCGATTCCACACTGATTGAGCCTTCCGTAAGCTCCTCTCCCTTTGAACTAGTCTACAGCCTCTCTAAAGAGTGTTGAAAGTGGTCCGGAAAGAACACAATGAGGCTGTTTTACTAATAAGTATTTTTTTAGAGTTATGAAATGCGATGAATGGAAAGTGCTTGCAGTGTAAACGTAGCAGTCAGTTTCAATGGCGCCCTGATCGTTATCTGTGAGCCCAAAGGGTCAATTTTACGCCTAACACAATCAGAGCTGCCCGCAATGCTATTTTGCATGCGGTTTCTCCGGCAACCACATGAAACACGCTGCAAAATTCCCAGAAACAAAATTTGCGAATACTGGACGGAGTTCTCACATCCCGAACGCGGGTATCATTCGTGGGAACCAATTTCTTCCGCCGTATTCTGTGCAGAAACACAGCCCGTCGCTAGGCGTCTTTATTTATTTTTTTTTTTTCTGCTGTGAATAGCAGAGAGCGATTTGCCAGGTTCTCGCCGGTTGCTGCATACAAAAGCGCAGCACGCAGGTATTCTTCGGTGTCTTGATTGGCTTGTCAACGATTAAGCATCACAACGACACCGTAAAGTTTGTGTACGCTTTTCTCAAGCTATGAAAACAATCTACCTCCAAAAAAAATTAAGGACACTTTGTACATTCCAAAGTGTGTATGGCGAAAGCTTGTGGCCATTCGACTGACTATGCCATGTCTTTTTGTTTTGTCGGACGGACGGATGGACGGACACGAAATGACGGACGGACAGAGGGACACATGGACGGACGGACGGACGGACGGACGGACGGACGGACGGACGGACGGACGGACACAGGGACGGGCGGACACGGACGGATGGACGGAGTGACACGGGTGGACGGACGGACGGACGCGAATGGACGGACGGATGGATGGACGGATGGACGGACGGATGGACGGACGGATGGAGACGGACGGACGGTCGGACAGCCGGACACACGGACGGACGGACGAATGGACGGACGGACAAGGACGGACGTGAGCATGAGACATTAAGGCTTTCGCCTTCAAAGCTACGAAACTTCTACGAGAAGTCTTGAAGAATCAGACGTGCACCTTGGGTGTTGTGATGCAAAGTTCTTCTTTTGGTTCGTAACCGCTCTCTAGGCTGAGCCACTGACGGTGTTATTGACAAAGCCGTTGGTTTAACGAACCAACAAACGAAACATTTAATCAATAATTAAAGTGAAAACTATATATGTACACAAGATTACACTTAGTAAAGAGTTCACTGCACACGGTAAACCACTCTTAATTACAACTAAAACGTAAGTTCAATGATCTAAACTAGATAGTCTAGCTCTAACGCGGCTGAGCGGCCGAGCGGAGAAGAACCAGAGTTCAGTCTGACCAACACTCGAATGCTTGACTGGTCGAGTTGACGTGGGCTGGCTGGCGACGACGATAGAGCGGCGGCTGGTGGGCGAGACGTTGAGATGCCAGGGGCAGACAGGGACGCGGGCGGACGGACAGGCACGGACGGATGAACGGGCACAGACAGACGGACGGACGGGCACGGACGGACGGACAGACACGGACGGATGGACTGACACGGACGGACGGACGGACGGGCACGGATGGACGGATGGACGTTCACGGATGTACGGATGGACGGGCACGGACGGAAGGACATGGGTGGATGGACGGACGGACGCCGGACGGACGTGAGCATGAGACTTTAAAGGCTTTCGCCTTAATACCGTGCGTCGGCGGCCAGGAGAAACGGGCGAAGCCAGTGAGCAGGACCACTTATGGCGCGAAATGACCACGTGGCAACGAAAAACAAATCGCGAGCACGCGCTCAATGGGAGAAGGAGTGGGGGGGCGCGCGGCGGCGAAGAGATAACGAACGTGGTAATTTTCCCGTTACGGGGACTTTATTGAAAATAATAACTGCGAATGCATTTCTTAGTCGGGCTATGTCAGGCGCATCCGGCGGCGTCCGCGGAGGAGGAGGAGGAGGATAGGTTGAGGAGGTGTCCGCGCGCCGGCAGGTGTTATATCTCCGCTCTCACTCCCTCTCCCATAGCAACAGCTGCGGGCGCGCGCGCTTATCCTCGCCCCTAGCAACCGGAGCATGTGGTGCGAGAGAGTGTAGGAGAGGGCAGGTGCAGTGCTTCGCCGCTCCTTCTCTCGCCGTTCGCTCTCTCTCCTCCCTGCGGCCAACTCTCCCGTCCGCTCGCGCCTCACTCTCGACCGTTCGCTGGCTGGGCGCCTCTCAAGGCGATGGCAGAAGTCGGTGTCGGCGCAAGAAATGCATTCGCATTTCCTCACGATTCCCTTCGGGGAGATGGAGGCAATTTTTTTTTTTTGAACAACTGGTTTCTAAGGGGGGATATTACGTTGGTGCCGTCATATTATAAGGCTAGAGTGTACTAGAACAGGGGAGTGTTCGGAACGGCCGCAGCACCAATGTACAAAAAGTGAAGCCCTAAGAGGGTCAATCCGCTTGCGGCGCTGTGATCGGTAGTCTGCAATGTGCCGTCTTTTTAAGAGTTGCGCGCGGCTCCACCGAAGTGGTGCAGAGGTTGAACGCCCGCTTCCCACTCGCAAGGCCCGGGTTCGAATCGCAGCTGTAGATGTTGAGTTTTATTCTTTAGTGTAACTTCTTATAGTTGTATTTTTTTTCCTTGTTTCTTGAATCTCGCTTGAATTGGTACGCATTGCCACAGAAGTAACTTGAAATGTGAAGTAAAATACAATAAATTTGACAGTGAGCCTAATTACTTGCAGCGCCACCGCACGGCATTCAACAAAGACTTAAAGTATGGCTCCGAGATCTTTACGAATACGAGAAATCACAGAGGCCATACTTTGCGTTTTTGTTGAATGCCGTGCGGTGGCGCTGCAAATAATCACGCTCACCGTCAAATATCTTGTATTTTACTTCACATTTCAATTACTTTCTGCGGCAATACGTACCAATTGCAGCTAGTTTTAAGAAACAAGTAAAAACAATACAGTTATCAGCAGTTACACTAAAAAATAAAAACTCAACATCTTCAGCTGTTATTTGAACCCGGGCCTTACGAGTGGGAAGCGAGCATTCTACCTCTGCACCACTTTGGCGGAGCCGCGCGCAACTTTTAAAACGACGGCACATTGCAGACTACCGATCGCCGCGCCGCAAGCGGATTGAGCCAGTTAGGGCTTCACTTTGCGAAGCTCATTCCGGAAACTCCCCTGTTCTAGTACACTCTAGTAAGGCGAAAGCCTTATGTCTTATGCTCACGTCCGTCCGTCCGTCCGTGCCATGGCACGGTGCCAGGTGGCCGCCGGGGCGCCCGAACGGACGCCGGTCGCGTCGGACTCTACAGCGCTCGCGCTTTGCTTGCGTAGCGTCCAATCATGCAAGAAGGGAGTCGCGCGCATCGCGTTCCATTCTGACCGACCCCGTCTCAATTGGCACAGGCGTTCCTCGAACACACTTTGGAATTCACAAAGTGTCCATTTTTTAGGAGCAGAGCTGCTCAGGCCGGCACCCCGCCGGCGCCGTCGATGCTCCCTGGCACGGTGCCAGCTTTGGCGTCTCCTCCTCACGCGGGAGGATAAAGAGCTTTATGAGCGCTGGAACGCGGATGGCGTCTGCACGATGCGCAAAGCGCGAGAATACGAACGCATGCAAAACGGAGGCAGATTATTCTCCTTCTCCATCTTCGTTTCTGCCCTCTCCCCTCAAACCGGCGAACGTTCATTCACGCCACTGAGCGCAGCAGACGCCCTCCACGTGTGCGGCGCAAACAAGGCACGCGGCGAAATAAAACACGCACCCCTCTCCCACCTGTCTCCCTCTACCTGCGCTGCGCGCGCCGCACACTCACTCAGTTGTTCCCGCCACCGAGCGCAGCAGAAGCTCTCCCCACCCGATCCCCACCCTACCGCCTTCATGAAAGCCAGCAGCGAGACCAAGCACATAGTTGTTTGCGTCCCATTTCTAAGGAGCTTCGCTCATCGGTTGCATTCGTACACGGAACTGCTAGTTTTTAGATGTGAAGCATCTTATGGCGAAGCTTAATCCGGTGGTGGTGGTGGTGGTGGTGGTGGTGGTGGTGTGCCGCGTGGCCACCCTTACTGCGCATGCGCAAACCCTTTAAAAAAATAAAAATAAAAAAAACCTCCTCTCCCCCCTCTCTCTCATCTAGGCATTCCTCCCCGCGGCAACCACACCCTCACTGCGCATGCGCCTCCCCTCCTACGCTCCCCCCTCTCTCCTCTAGGCATCCCTGCCCGCGCTGGTGTTGGCCCGCGGCGTCCACACTCCCACTGCGCATGCGCGTCCCCCCCTCTCTCTCCTACCCTCCCCCCTCTCTCCTCTAGGCATCCCTGCCCCGGCGTCCACACTCCCACTGCGCATGCGCGTCCCCCCCTCTCGCGCCTCGCGACGCCGACGCAGGCAGCGTCTGCTAGCGAGTTTCTTGGTTGAAAAAACCGACTGCTCGCGTTGCACAACCGTTCACTGGCCACCCCGTATATATGGCACTGAATCTTGACCTGCAAGGTGGTGCCGGTGGGAGATTTCTCCTGCGCGTTGTTGAACAATAAAAATTCGCAGCGTGCGCGTTAACTAAAAGCAGACTGCGGGTCTCTGTGTCCCCTCGGAGTCTTCTGTCTCTCATTGCCCATTAGCAGCGATTGGCATGTTCCAGTAGGAAACATCGGTCCATCACTGCGTGCTGTGCGCCTCCCCAGGTTTCTCTCCTGCGCAACGCTGCGATGAGCGCCAGCGTCAACGCCACCGCCAGTGTAAGCGTTAGCGCCCGCTGCTATGGTATTTTCCATAGCTGTAACTATTTTAAACAAAACGGGAATTCCTTTTACCATATGTACACTTCGAGGGGAACAAAGGGAAAGAGTTTGTAGATGTAACTTGTTCGTAAACAAAGAAAACAAGTAAAAACAGTTGATACATTTCACAAATTAACACTGAAACACCAGTTTATATTTTTGTATCCGAATGTACTTAAGTTAGAGAAACAAAAAATTGAAGGACACTTCGTAAATTTCAAAGTGTGTTCGGGGAAAGCCTGTGGCCATTCAACTGACTATGCCATGATTATGCGCCACTGTGCCATCACGTGATTGAACGTGAGAGGGCACGGGCGGACGCCGCCATAGAGTTAATACAACTGACTCTAGAGGAAAAGCTGGGCCACTAAAGCTATAACCACGTGAGCGGCGACATCTTGGAACGTTGTCCCAGTTGCCATTACAGTAATTTACAGAAGCGCTAAATATGGCTTTTAAAAACACTCAAATTCTCGCAATAAAAATAGTAAACAAGCGTGTTTACGTATTATAAACGAACGGAAATTGTTTGATGTCGAACTCCTGTAGCCTAAGGCTCCAGCGTGCTAATCGTCCTGAAGGATCTTTAAGGTTGGTCAACCAACACAATGAATGGTGGTCACTGATTACCTTGAAAGAGCGGCCGTACAAATATGGGCGAAATTTCATAACCGCCCATACCACGGCGAGGCAATATCAACTACTTTTAGAAAAGATACAACAGCCATTTATGCAATTTACTGCACTCGGAAAGAAGCGTTTGCAGGTTTGTTTACTAGATGGCGCCACCATCCTTGTATCATGTCTCAACGTACAACTCAATGGAACCCAAATTAAAGAGGTTGAAACCATCCGAATTCTTGGGGCCCACTTCAATAATCGGGGCAACAACTCATTTGCTTTACATAAACTAAAAACATCCTGTCTACAAATTTCTCGCATGATTAGTCGGGTGGCCAACAGACGACGAGGGATGAAAGAACACGACATAATGCGACTCATTCAGGCATTTGTTATCAGTCGCATAACCTATAGCTTTCCTTACCTAAGGATCTTGAAAGCAGACGAGCACAAAATAGACAGAATCATACGTGTGACTCTCAAGAAGGCTCTGAACCTTCCCCCCGTGGACACTCACGGAACGTCTGCTTCAAATGGGGCTCCACAATACCGCATCCGAACTGTTTCAAGCACACCACACGAATCAAGTCATGCGCCTGGCCATTACTAAAACGGCACGGAAAACACTATCGGAACTTTGCATCGAAGCCCCAATTCAGAGGAGGGGAAAACAACGTATCCCACATGAATGGAGGCAGGACTTCATCATCAAACCACTACCACGCAACATGCATCCACAGTTCCACGAACATCGACGTCGGGCACGGGCAAAAGTTCACGACAAGTACTCGGACGCTGAGGGCGCCTTCTTTGTCGATGCAGCTGGACCAGTGAACGGCAAGTACACGGCAAGCGTCATTCATCGAGGTAAACAGATCGACTGTATATCAGCCCAGGACACAGACACAACTAGCATGGAAGAAGCCGGAATCGCCCTCGCCCTACGAAACCCCGGGTCCACCTTCATTCTCACAGACTCAAAAGCAGCCTACCGAAATTTCTGTAAAGGCTACATTGGCCCCATTGCGCACCGAGTCCTAACACAGCTATCGTCCCCACGCTCAGAGGGTGAATGGAAACAGTTGATATGGATACCCGGCCACTGCGGAGTTAGAGGCAATGAGCTCGCCCATGCCTCGGCCCGAGAATTACTCTTCCGGACCTCCGACCCCGCCATATCGCACCCACCCTCGGCTATGCGTATGGACCCGCTCCTCACATACACAGATATTCTGGAACACCAAAGACTTGAAAGACGGAAACTTCCACCCCCGGGGCCAAACCTCAGCAAGGAATCTCAGGTAGCGTGGCGTCGCCTGCAGACCTTGTCCTACCCCAACCCATACATATTGTCCAAGATAGATCCCGACACATACGCATCACAGTGCAGGTTCTGCGCCAATAAAACAGCCACCCTGTACCACATGGTATGGGAATGCCCACACAACCCACCTATGCAACCCAGGACACAACACAACATTATAGGGTGGGAGGCAGCTCTGTCCAGCTCGGATCCGAAGACCCAAGAGGCCCTCGTGAAACGTGCGAGGACAGCGGCCCGCGCCAATGGGATCCCGGACTAAGGATCCCACTCACCGATCTTCTCGCGAAGAACATGAAATAAATGTTTTATTCTCTCTCTCTCAACATTTCTGAGCGTTGCCGCGCAGCGTGCGCCCGATTGCGCCGGCTTGCTTGCGTGCGTGTTTTTTTGTTGCCACGAGCTAAAAGCTCGACTTTATGTGACAGTCTCTTAACTGCGATGCAATAAAGAGCCTCGAAACAAGCAAAAATGCCAGGGGTTATTGTAGCATGCAGTGGCGAGTGTGAGTGAACGTCACCCGAAAGCTGAGTATCGTTCCATCATGGCGGCTCCCGAGCGGTTATAGGTTTTAATGCATGGGCCCTATGGGGAGCTTTTCCTCTAGAGTCAGTATATTAACTCTATGGACGCCGCCGCTGTGCCATCACGTGATTGCTGGGAGAGGGTTAGGGGGAGAGGTCACAGCCCTGGCAGCGCAACTATTGCTATACGCCGCTGTGCCATCACGTGATTGCCGAGAGAGTGTGAGTGGAGAGGTCACAGCTGCCACCGTTACAGGGCCGGACGGACGCGAGTATTAAGGGCTGTCACGATTCACTGTCCATGAATCCAAGTGTTAACGCCACAAGTACTTTGAGTCGTCCTGAAAAGCCCGCGTGCTCGATCTGGTTTCTTAACATAGTTCGTCCACCTATACAAGCTTTACTTGTAGCAAGCTTCACAATATAAATAATGCTAAATAGAAATCAAGTTTCCTTTTTATACTTTAAGCATACCACTAAAGATAAGAAAAATACCTGCAATGATGCCGTTTAAAAGTCTCTTATCAGTTCCTCACCACACAAGTGGCAGGTTCAACCAGAAGAAGCACTGATATTCGTAGCAATGAATGAATGAATGCAAAATCCGCGCAGAATCTCCTTTCTTTGGTGGCAGCTTTTACCAATGCCTACAGACAACAGGGACTCACTCCGACGACCGCAAACGAACTGTTGTTCCCATCGCATCCCAACCTCCGGGCTCTCCAGAGCCTCTTGTTGTTTGTGGAGGTGACCGGAATCGTCGCCTTCCGCTGAGCGCCCGCGACTTCCTGGTCTCCCTTCATCATCGGCCTCCCCCATGAATGGACGAGACCCTGGCTGTTTCACATTCTCTTCTTCCGCTATCCTCTTTATTTCCCACTTCCCCTTCCCATGACGCTGCGCCCGTGCTCCCTATTGGGCTGCAGAAATTAGCGTATCTTTTCCTCACCTAATCACTACTATCGACGTGGCGTCCTTCAACTTTTTCCTATAGCGTTCGTCATTATCTGGAACGGTACCACAGAAGCTGCATCCGGCGGCCCCCGAAACGAGAGTTTAGAATTAAATTTTCGCGAAGTCAAAATTCCCGTGATTCGTAAACTCCTCCACGTCGGCTTTACATCTTGTCCTCGAGAGGGGCTTTTACTCAACTACCCCGAAATTCAACGCAGCCTTCATGAAAAAAAAAAAAAGAAGTCGGAGTCCGCATTCACTTGACGATTGCGATGCTGCCTAATGTGAATTCTGAGAGCAGCTGTTTAGGTGTATTGATTTTGCGATAAGTTGAGGCAAACGATATGAGAGAGACATGTATGTATTTACAGCTGTACGCCACGCTGTGAGTAGCGTGAATGGCACGGACAATTTCGTGCCACCCGCTTCACATCAACCGCCGCAGGCGGAGCGTAGCGCGACTGCATCGCTAACCGGGAGACCACGGAAGGCAGCGCGTAGGACAGCCGCCGCAGACAGGCCTTCGTTCATGCAGCGCTTTATTTCCATATATGGTATCGGTGGACGCCCTCGCCTCATACTTTAATGATGACGTCATCGGCAACCACACGACGGCGCGCACTACTGTGGCACCGCGGGGAGCCGCCGCGGAACCTGTCTCGCCACTGTCGCTTCCCTCCTCCTCACGCTCTCCTCGCTATCACCGTCTGTCATCCTCCGCTGCGCTCCGCGATCGCTCTCTTTCGTCCTCGTTCGCTCTGCCGGTAAGAAGAAACGATAAGATGGAAAAGATAAGAAGAAACGAAAAGGGTCGCTATTCTTTTTTCTGCTTCCCGTCGAGGCGGCACGGCTCAGCGCCTTTCAGAAATACAGTGACCACATTCTTTGCTTGGGAAGAGGGAAACAGGCACATACATTTGGGTCCGAGTCATATCGCAGACAACTTGAGTCACAGTTCCCAAAGGAATGTAGATGTAGATGTAGATCCTAAGCTTCTGGTTCACACCCACACGGGGGGATTGGCCAAGAATCGGGTAGCTTAAAATGCTCATCGTACAAATGATCTATGAAATCTACTTCTTCACGAGTGAACCAGTGAACATGTGCTATACCGTGTCCCAGGTCATTATCATCAACATCATGTTAGCCGCTGGGGTCCCCGCGAACGGGTGATAGTTGCCGCGGCAACAAGAGGAAGGAGAAGAAGCTGACAGTTCTACAAGCGTCCGTTGAACACCGAGTCTGCTCGCCTCGAATTATGAGTGCCGCAGCGTTGTCCCCCCGTGCAACGTAGCGAGGCCAGCATCATCGCGTCGGTGGTACGCGGTGGCGGCTGGGGCATGGTGGCCGTGGTGGTGACGACCGTGCCGCTCACCTTCGCCGCCCTCATCGGGACCGCCCTGATCGTGACGGCGTCCTCGTGGTCGACGTCGCCCTCCTCACGCCGCGCAGCCGCCCTCGTCAACAGGGCCAACAGCCTCAACCAAGCCGCGAACTCCTCAGCCGACGTAGCTGTTCAGGACGTCGAAGGAAGCCGGACGCCGTTCAACGAGACGGTTGCTCGATTTTCCTTCGGAGGAAACGGGATCGCCGCAGTATCTGCCGACAACGGCACGAACACGGCCGTCTTGGAGAGTGACGTGGACGTGTTCGTCCTATGAGTGGCGACTCCGGTCGCAATAACGCACGTCCTTAACATAGATGCGTCCTAATCGACAAGATTATATATCTGGGATTCCTGCAGATTGATTCTTCGCAATTTTTCGTAGTTTCTCTATTGCGAAACACGTGCACTGTAGTCGATAGATGGCAAATTTGCGTATTGTTTCGTTTCTCGCAGTCTTCTGTGATATCGACGTGCTATAAGGCTCCAATAATTGTACGTGCACAGTGCAAATAGAAGTTATGACTTCCTTCCTTGGGTTCGGTTGAATATGTGCGAGACGCCCCAGTGGCTCACTCATTAGTGTGCTCGGCTGCCGACTCGAACGACGCTGGGTTTGATCCAGGCCACGGCAGTCGCATTTCGGATGGCAGGCGAAATACTACAGAGGACCGTGTACTCTGCGACGTCAGTGCACGTTAAAGAAGCCCAGGTGGTCGAAATTATCCAGAGCGCTCCACTACACGTCGTCTGTCAGAGCCAGAGACATTAAACCCGATAAACCAACCAACTGTAGTATGTGCTGACTTTAAACATTATGAATTAGATAATTAAGGATAATATCTGGGGTCATACGCGAGAAAACTACCATATATAATAATAATAGTAATAATAATAATAATAATAATAATAATAGTAATAACAACTGTTCGCGTTTAACATCGCAAAACCAAGATAACTTGATTCATTTTTATGTAAACCTGAAACCCTGATGTAATGAACAGTTTTTTTTTTTTTTTTTTGCTGACGTTTTGCAGATCAATGCCCGAATGTTTTCATATCTGTGCTCTGCGGATTTCCGATGCCAAGCAAAAGGGGTAGGAGCCTCGTCAAGCTGCTAACATAGCAGCTTTTTGCTCTTATCCTTGCATTTTCTTCCCGCAAGCTTTGTAAAGAAAATGCTGTAAAATTGAATTTGAATTTGAATTTGAAAAGATATGATTATGAGAGACACCGTATAGTGGAGGGCTCCGATGATTTCGACCACCTTGGGGTTCTTTAACGTGCACCAAAATCTAAGTACACGGGCCTCAAGCATTTCTCGCCTCCATCAAAAATGCGGCCGCCGTGGCTATAGGATTCGATCACGCGGACCTTCGTGTCAGCAACCGAGCACGATAACTACTGGACCACCGTGGCGGGTGAAGCCACGGCATGATCACGAGACACGCCATAGTGGAGGGCTCCGGAAAGTTTCGACCATCAGGTGTTTTATTTAACGAGCGCTGACATCGCCCAGTACACGAGCCTCTATCATTTCGTTAGTGCATTCGTCTGGTCTAGTTGGTATTGACTGAGTGCTTCCATATTACTAGCGAACACGCACAAGGACTACCAGTTGTCCTGTCTCTTTCTCTGTAGTCATTGTGCGTGTTCGCTAGTAATATGGAAGCATTCAGTCTATCATTTCGCCTGCACCGAAATGCGATCGCCACATCCGAGATCGAACCCGCGACCTTTGGGTCAGCAGCCGAGCTCCGTAATCACTGTTCCGTGTGTACTTGTGGCGTTTTTTTTTTTCTTCTTTTTTTATCAAGAGCTAGCCAAACGCACTTTAACTGAAGCTGAGAAAAACGCACTGTTTTGCTGCTGACAATATGGTGGGGCCTGCTCCAACAATTCTTTTTTGCCAGTGTGTTCCTGTACCCAAAATACCTGAAATCTATAAATCTATATTGCGGTTAAAATGTAATAGCCCGTTATTGTCGGTATTCAGGAGTGAAAATTTGTATTTGGCTCTTATAGATTGAAACATTTCATTTGGGCTTGAAATTAGCTTGCAAAAAAAGTCTAAAACGGTTCGAATGTACGGTGCAGCAATATTTTGCTATAAAATTAACATCATCCGTGTTGTTCCTTCGGGTGTAATGGCGATGAGCAGACTTGAAGAGCGATTGGTCCATCCTGGCAGAAAGGTGCCCCATTCTGGACTGTCGGCAGCGTTTTCTCGTTCTTGGCATCTATTGAAGGCCTTGAAAAGTGCTCCAGCTTTCCTTCATGCTTGCTTGCTTGCTTGCTTGCTTGCTTGCTTGACCTTTTATTGTGGCTCTTACCCACTAAGGGGGGATCGGCCAAGAAGCCGGCGGTTAATGCAAGTGCAAAAATTAAGTGCTATGCAGGGGAAAAGGAGAAATGATTTTTTTTATTATGATGTGGTAATTTTTTATACAAAGAAAAATTAAATAATAAAAAAAATAAATAAATTGATAGAATTTTTGGAATGACTCTTCTGAGCTCGTTTTATGCCGTGCCGTTTCGGATCACTTCTTCTTCTTCAAGGTAATAGAACGGTGCCCAATAGCTTCATTTCATATGTCTCTTTTATTTCAAATACACCTTCTTTGAGCGAAAGAAGGGCATGATAATGTAGCGCTAAACTCGAAAAGAAACACTAAAGAGGCAAAAAGAAGTAGAAAAGTCGGCCTCTTATTCTTTTTATGTTCGCGTTTTGCCCTAGAACATCATAACCTTCAATAAGTGCAAAACTATAGCCCTAAAGAAACTAACTGTGGAACGTAAACACGATAGCAAAGCAACTAGGGCACAAATGAAACAGATTGGATGAGACCATGTTGGTTGTTTTGGTCACGATTATAGACGCAGTGCTGGTTTAATGAATGTGGCTCAGTTTAATTGAAACATGCAGGATTTGGCTCATTTTTGATTGGAAACTGTCTTGTGGAGTTTCAACTAGGAATTGCCCCCCCTTTTAATTCCAACTGTTTTAGACGTTAAAGATACTTAGGCGCGCTTTATACGATCCCGTGAAATTCAGCCTATAGTATCGGTCTGCATTTGGCTCTTTTTGAAGAAAAAAAAAAACGCCACACTTGTCTCTGTGTTGCTTCTTGAGGCGCTGTTCTTCACCTTACGGAACTAGTACCACTTTTCCCAGCTTTCGACACTTCTTTTATACTTGGGACAGCAACGCATGCACTGCCCCGTTCTGATGTAAAAAAAAAAAACTTGGACCATCTCCCCGAAGGGAACCCTGATGGGATGCGAAGCAGCAGCGGTGCGCACGGCGTTGACCCGGTTGAAACGGGCGTCATCGCAGATAAACGAGTCCAAAGAGTGTTTCCACTCGACGTGCGGTGAGCGTTGCGGGTGGTGGAGAGGGTGAAGCGAGAGAGAAGTGACACGTTCAGAGGTGCGAGCGGGCGGAGCAGCCGGCAGCTGCGGGCGCTGCCGCGAGCATGCTGCGGGTGACGGAGAGAGTGACGTCGGCGCGCACCTGCGAGGGAAGCGTGCGAGGGGAGCGTCTTGTCAACGCGCAGCTGTGGCGTGACCTACTTGGCAACGCTCCAACACCTACAGCGAGGGGAACGCGTTGCGGCGCATTCGTACGGACTTATAACGTACGGCGTTACACGCGTGAGTCAAATAGCTGCTTCGCATCTAAAACGCCAAGACGACGACCAACAAAAGAACGAAACAAGGCGAATGACTCATGGGGCCCATTCTCGTTAGACGCAGTCATCTGAACTCAACGGATAATGAAGCCAAGGAGCTCCGTGTTCGTTACTTGTAGTTTTTAATTAAAGCGTACTAACTGAGACAGAAGCAAATGAAAGTAACAAAAACAACGAAAAAGAAACAAATTTCCACCTTTGTAAACTGTACACTACCTACTCAACGAGGCGCCATAGAGATGCAACCTCCATAGAAGAATTAATTCATCTAATTCATGCATGGTAGAGGGGGCCCAAAAGGTTTTCTCTGGATTTCTTATCTTGTGTCTCAAGAACTTCCAGCCATAAACAAGCCGGCCGCTCAAACACCTTTCGATATTGTGGCAGCACGAGCGCGCCGACGGTGACAACGTGCCTTCGTGTGCCCGTATAACCTGAATAAAATAGAGATTGAAGGGCACTTAAGAAATCATATGCACGATGCCTGCATTCCATGCAAAACAAAGAACAAATACTTGTTCATGAGGCCCAACTTCTTGATGCCGAAAGCAAAAACGTACGTATCGCCCCTTTTAACGTCCGAGCACGCTAGTGTCTGGCTTTAATTCCGCAACCCTCCCCCCCCCTTTATGCCGGATCGTCAATAAAGTTGTTTCACTCACTCAACGCGATTGCGTTGAAAAGCTCGTTTCGTAGAAATTACGGCGTCGGTGTCGTTGGTGGCGAGCGATGTCCGTGACAGGAAAATCGAGAAACATGCAAATAAAATAAATAATAAGAATCTTCGGTTCGAGTGAGAGTTGAATCCAGGCCGTCTGCGTGGCAAGAAAATGTTCTAACACCCAGCCACGTCCATTCCTTGAAACTACTTCGGGAAAAAAAAAAAAAAACACTACATGAATGTCTTGTAGAAGGAGTCTCCTTAACGCATGTAATACTGCGTGGCAGAAACGTACAATCGCGCCAGGCGTCAAAGCATGTGAATTGTGCAACGATCGGGTGTTTTAAAGGCTCACCCATTAAAAAGCGCTCAGACATATTTCATCATAATTATCAGTAAAAACATCAATAACGTGACCAGCTGCATAGGTTCGCGCGTTGCTTTACGGACGCGTAGTGGTACCCTTCGCTGACTACCCAAAAGAAGAGTTACGGAATTGTATGTGCATATGTGTGTCACTTATTTTTTTTTCGTTCTTGCAGCGCACCATGGGATTGCCGAAAATTGTGCTCAACTCTTGCATATCGTAAGGAAAAATGGTTATGCACAGCCTGGACAAGGGCACAGAAGACACGGACGAGCGAAACCTTGTTCTGCGTCCCTGTCTAGTTCGCGCGCAACCATTTTTTTCTTGCAAGTATCAACCGAATCGCTCAGCAGAAAGTCTTATTGACCATCTTGCATATCGCTTTCTCTCAACTATGAAACTTGCAGGAAAGATGCAGGGAAGAAAAAAAAAAAGAAGGCGGTCGAAGCTAAGCTGCTAAGCGCGGTACTCACCCAACCATGAGCGGTGTTTCCGAATCCACGCAGCCTCTGAAAGTCGTCCCCAAATGCTGATGGAGCCGGCTCAAAAGGAAACGTTGGAAGCAACACAGCCCCGGTCACAGCCCTTGGCACTGGCTTCTGCCTGCTCCTTGCTATTGCAGTGTTGACGTCGACCTCCTCGTTCGACCCAGTATACACCGAAGACGGGACAACCCAACGCTGACAGCAGTACCACTACGACCGCACAGCCGTTGACTAGGCACCCCAAAATGTTCCTCTTCCCACGACGAGACTGCTACCAACACGAATACGGCGTCCGCTGACGGAAAAGGCATCGACGCATTCTCTTTGCAAGAGTCTGTCGCCCTGAACTGGCCGCTGTATGCGCCTAGCCGCACGTTGTACCTTGCCGACGTGACCTTTTCCCTTTCTGAAGCGCATTTCCTTTCGCTTTCCAGCACGCCTCTTACTGATAAAAAATAATTTAAACTACATGTTGGTACGCTTTCACGATAGCCGGCAGCGGTGTTAAAGCGACCGCGGCGTTCTAGTGAAACAGCATAGTCATCGTGACCGTTGCTTTGACGTCACTGGTTCGATGCGGCCAGCCCTATTTGTGATAACGGTTGTGCGCTTAGATCGCGGTGTAAGATGTGTACTCTCTCGAGGCTGCATGGCGAGGCGCGATCGACTACATTCAACGATGAGCGCCCGTCAGTCCGGAGACGGCAACGGTTATCTATCGGGGGGTACGTACGACGAAACTTCACGCAAGGCTTTATCTCGCGTTGCTATGGCAAACCAGCGCTTCGCGGAAAAAGCTAGATGCAGTGACGGGCTGTGTCGTGTCTAACTCGGCGCGACTAACCAGCTGGGGGACGCTCGTGACCAAGGCGACAATCCGCCGTTGACCTACTTTCGCCGCGCTTCTCAACCTTTTCGAATTATTCGCGAAGTTTCATCCAACCGCTGATACATATCCGCTGCCATCACCGGACCGATGGGCGTGCCGTTGCTACTATATCTACATGTCGAGTTACTATATCTGTAGTACTATATCTAATTATACGTACCATATTATATAAAATTACTATATCTATAGTCAATCTAAAGTGTTACCACCTAAAAAGTGTTGCTAGACAAAAAAAGTACAGCGCACGGCCGGCGGTCATCTGGCGATGCCAACTGGAATAGGCTGATTTGAATTTGCGCGTCGATGTTAAGTGTTACCTGTATGCCCCCCGACCAATGATCGTGGGAATTGACCTTCGTTGCGAATACGGTGCAATTATTCAAGTAGCGTGAGTTGCTGGCGGCGTTCTAGGACCCATTTTTTTCCTGAAGGTGAGAACACCCACTAACCGAAGACAGCCCTACGCGTTTCCGACGAATCTGCGACTCTGCCCCCCTCGAAGCGCAGGATGTAATCGCGGAAGCAAGAATTTTCTTTCCTTCTTGTGTTTTGTTCCTCCCCAGCAATGTGCTGGAAAGCGAAATTACTTCCACTAGATCAAACGTTCGATGTGAAAGCCAGCTGTTACTCTAGATCGGCATTCGCGCGTCACAAAACAAGAAGCGCACATCAAAGCTAAACTTTGCGTTCTCTCAATCTCATTCCCGACGATTATGCCCCCCACCTGAGCTTCCATATAGTGTACAAGAAGCTGCGTTGTCAGTTCGTCACTGCGCAGTTTCAGGGGTTTGAACATGGCCGTTCGTCAGCGGCGACCTCTTCCGACCTGGCAATGACTGTTTTTTGCAGTCCTTCGTCGGGAGACCGTATTGAGGTCTCCCATGTCGTTTCTGAGGGAGCTGGCAGAAACGCTCTAGGTGGGGGAAGGCCCTCGCATTCCCAGAGGATGTCATATTGGTGTGCTATGGCATTTTTTATCGCAACTTTCAGGAAAACGACGATGCAGGGCACTCGAGTGGCGCATATGTTCAGCCGCTCTCCTCTTTAAAGGGGAACTCCGGTGCATTTTCGACCATACTGAGATAACGCCGTTTTCA
Organism: Rhipicephalus appendiculatus; assembly: GCA_030522465.1. NCBI lineage: Eukaryota > Metazoa > Arthropoda > Arachnida > Ixodida > Ixodidae > Rhipicephalus > Rhipicephalus appendiculatus. The sequence goes on from JALIZH010026049.1 coordinate 100,591, forward strand.
AATAGTATTAACAGTCCTGCAATAGCTAAGGTGGTTCATTTTGCCGACACAATCATCAATAATTTTAAATAAGCAATGAACGATGAGCCAAAACAGAAACCGAAACAGGGAGCTGCTCCATGCTCCGTGCTGGGTATGCGATGACGTCACGAAATCCGCTACGCAACTGTGCTAACGTCAGCGTCGCCTCGACGAAAAAAGCGCGCGCCGCGCGCTGCGTCCGTCTACTGGGCGAGAAAGGAGTAGAAAGATGCGTTACGTACACAGGGTGGTGTGCATTTGAATTGGCATGATTCCGGAATTGGCTACCAATTTTTAAAATTCGTTTTCCAAAAACTAAATGACTTACGGCTGTATAATTTGGCACATATCATCAGGGCAGCCAAGAGAACATATGTTGAAAGTTTTATTTAAATCGGTGAATATCGAAAAATCGCCGGAGTTCCCCTTTAACCCTTTGAGGCGCTTTGTACACAATTGTGAACACCACTTGAGTTTGTTATTTGTGTCAACTAGGGTCTAAGAAAGAGGAAGATATATCACGCATAGGATGAATTGAACCTCTTGGATAATAAATTTGTCTTCATTTAACTTCATTTTCAAGTGCACTGTTGCATATTATCTCTTAGCTGAAGGTACTACCACGTTCGACGAGCCGTTCCACGTGCCGCTTCCTGCGAGCCGTATGAAAAGTATACTTTTTCTTTGCTCAAAATTAACATAACCAAAAATTTCTACGCTGAGATTACATTCTATTTATGCCCAAACGGAGCATGAATGACGTCATAATAGATATTTAATTACAACTTAATTGGGATTAGTTACAATGACACGCATAAATTAACATATTACATTATTTTTGTTGCAACATAATATTGAGTGCCTTGGAATAACGTTGTATCGATTTGACACATTTACAGTTTTTCAGAGGTGGCGCCTGACAGGGTTAAGGCGGCCGTTTAAAAAGCCCCTTTCTAGCTAGCTCGGTGACGTCAACATACGTGGTCGCTAAATAATGGACAGTCTGTAAGGTTACTCCACCACCGGATGTTGTATCTGTATTTGAAAGTAAACTTGTCAACAGAAAAATAAATAATTCTGATAAACCGTGGCGACACGCACCTGTATGAATATCCCACAAGAAACTTGTGTTTTCTTATGAGAACGGCAAGTTTGCAGTTTTATCTAAATCATCAGATGTTTGGGAAAACCTTGCACATTCAGAAAATTCGACAAACACTTTAGATTGCATTACGGTCACATAAGACTGGGCAGTTGTATATACTGTTGATCGTTTCATAACATCTTCAGTGAAGTTTGTTGCCGGGCGTGATGGTCGACATGCGAGGACCACATGGTAGCATGAACCGGAAAGACAAATCCGAAAAGAGGAGTAGGAAGCTCCAAACTTTCCGAAACTTCCTACTCCTTATTTCGCAAGGCTATTTTCCCGCTCCCTCTGCCATGCATTCCTTAGATGAGCATCCTCGCCGACAAACATTACAATGATCTCTCTTCTCTCCAAACATCACAGTGTAACACTAGAAGCTTGCCACCTAAACAAGCGATAGTGCTGCACATTCCTTAAGGCTCGACACCTGAAACTGAAAAATTCACCGACTATTAGGATACAACATAATGCAAATTCTGAGCGTATCATCGTGTTGGGGCAACGCCAACTGTGTTTGAAGTTTTGGCTATCCACAGTTGTAGCAATATAACATACTGCCGCAGAAAATGCCAACGCTCGAGTGCTACGTACACCAACTTGCAGGCGTCACGAACCAAGCCAAACGTCGACAGCCCCGTTACGACAAGAGAAGCCAGTCGCAGTGCACGTGCCAGCCCTGCATGCGCACAAGCTCCGACCGAGGGGCCAGCGCGTGCGACGGCTTACACCGACGTCGCCGTCGGTGTTGGCGTTGTCGCTTACACCGACAACGCCAACGCCAACGGCGACGCTGCTCAACGCAGGAACGGGCGCCTAAGAGCTGAACTCTAAAAAAAAATCTACGTAATAGCCATTTTGTCTATACATCGAGTCAATAGTGGTAAAGTACAAAAAACAATTTCTCATTTACATTCGGATGGCAAAGAACGCAGTGTGCGTTTTTTTTTTTTTTTTTTACATATGGGAGCATCATTTTCAGCGCTGCAGCACGTTCTGTAGGTGGCATTAAATTTGTCATCAAAGCAGAATATTTCCTTGCTAAAGTGTTTTCTTAATTACAAGAGAGGTACATTAATGTTCTCGTCATTGCGAAAGGATGCTTAGCCACACAAAGCGGACCGATTCAACGATGGAGAATGCGTATTATGCAAACACACAAGAAAAAGAAAAAAGAAAGACTGCCACGTGCCAACGAAAACTTCCTTTCGGTCTCCGGCGAAGACACTTTCCGAAGATGAAAGCGTCAACACTGCACTTAATCCGACGAGTTCATTTGACAAAGCGGCTGCTTAAATTATGTCCTTCTACGCCCACGGGGAACGCGCGTTGAAGTCCGCCGCACTGCCTGGGTCCCCGATGATTGTCCATTCATGCGTCCGGCCGTCTCATTACTTCAGCTTGGACAGCTCGTGCATGTACGCAGCGAACAGCTTCGCCTGAAAAAAAATTGAAAGAGGATGTGGACAGAGTCAGTTCCGAAATTTGTTTCGTTCCTATGTTTCGTTCCTGGCTATCCGACCAAATTGCATCGCGTGAACTTTTTCAATGCCAAAAAACATTCACTGTACTTCGTTGTGATCGCTCTGAGAGAAGGGGTGGTGGTGTCCTCATTGCCGTGAATGAATGTTTCGAATGTTCGCTTTTAAATATCCCGTGCAATTTAGAAATAGTGTGGTGCTGCGTAACCATTTGTTTCCAAAAGATGGTTTTTGGCATCTGCTACCGACCGCCTAATTCTAACGGCTCTTTCTGCGAAGAAATTCATGATTGCTTAAGCCATATTTCGACACTATTTACCGGTATTCCTGTTTTCCTTCTAGGGGATTTTAATTTTCCATCAATCCAATGGTCATATCCATGCCCGCTTGCAGAGCCTGCTTCAGCTGAAACTAGTGCTTTCCTATCCACTTGTTTGGATTTCAATCTATCACAGCTAGTCAGTCTTCCCACACGTGTTACTTCCACCACATCACACCTACTAGATTTGATACTAACGTCATCACCTGATATTACATCAGAAATAACTCATTTGCCCGGACTCAGTGACCATGACGTGCTACATTTTTCAATTTCTGTACCGAGGACTAAAAGGAGCAATCGCTTTAAACTTATAAAAGATTATAATAAGGCTAACTTTGACGCTATCAACACCGAGCTTTCTTCGTTCCTAGAGAGCTTTTGTCTTTCATACACTGACGCTTCGGTCGAAGAATTGTGGGCATGTTTTAAAGACAAAACACTGCGTCTAATAAAAAAACGTATCCCTGTAAGGAAGGTATATCAGTCATCCAACGCGCCTTGGTACACAAGGTACCTTAACCGGCTATCTAACAAAAAAAGTAGGCTCTTTCGTGCTGCAAAGAAATCGGCATCTGCTGATAAGTGGTCCACTTATGCCACCGCAGCAAAAGCATACTCCAGTGCTCTGAGGGAAACTAAGTTTAATTTTTATAATAATACACTTCCGTCATTACTCCAAACCAACCCAAAACGCTTTTGGAACGTCGTGAAAAGCCGGGATAATCAAACAATAACTCTTAGTGATGAATCAGGTGAGACGATCCCAAGCAGCCGTTGCGCTTCTGTACTTAACATCGTGTTTTCCCGTTCATTTTGCTCCACCCACTCTGGCATCTGTCCACAGTTCATTGCGCCTAGCTACCTTCCAATGGAACCCATTTTTCTCGACTCTTCTGGTATCCGTTCCATCATTAAAAATTTAAAAAGATCCTCCTCTTGCGGTATCGATGGCATTACGTCCAAATTTCTGCAGGCTACTGCCGAATATAGTTCCATTCTACTAAACCTTATTTTCACGAAATCATTGAACAACAGTTCTTTACCTAAAGACTGGAAAACAGGCAAGGTGATTCCACTTCATAAATCTGGTGACACACACAACCCGCAAAACTATAGACCTATTTCCTTGACATCAATACCTTGTAAAATATTTGAACACGTCATTTTCACACATCTAGTCAATTTTTTGGAATCAAATAAGTTTTTTCATACTAGTCAGCATGGGTTCCGTAAGTCCTTTTCATGCGAAACGCAATTATTAACATTTTGCAATGATCTTCACGCATTCCTAGACGCCGGGTTTATAGTAGACTGTGTATTTTTAGATTTCGCGAAGGCTTTTGACCGAGTCAGTCACCACTTACTCTTATTAAAACTCAGCCAGCTAAACATTGATCCCTTGGTCTTCAATTGGATTCGAGAGTTTTTGTCTAACCGAACGCAATATGTGAGCACTAATGATAACGACTCTCCTGAAATACCGGTTGGCTCTGGCGTACCTCAGGGCTCTGTTTTAGCACCACTACTTTTTTTAATATACATCAATGATCTTCCTAACCAAATCGCAAGTTCCATTTGTCTATTCGCCGACGACTGCGTTTTATATCGCAAGATTGATAGTTGTAATGACACGTTAACACTCCAGCATGATCTAAATAACATTTCAACATGGTGTAAGCTCTGGGTAATGGACCTTAACGCGTCTAAATGCAAAACAATGAGGATTTCCCGTAATAATCTGGCATGCCCTACTTATTTACTTAATAATCTTTCGCTTGATCAAGTGCTGTCTTATAAATATCTCGGTGTGCATATTACTAACAATCTCTCCTGGAAAAAACACATTGAATACATCACGTCGAAAGCTAACCGCATGCTTGGCTATTTGAAACGCAACTTTTCTTCAGCTCCCCCCGAAACTAAAACAACAGCTCTACATTACTTATGTTAGATCAAACCTTGAATACGCATGCTCGATATGGGACCCTGGCCATGCTACTCTAACAAACATAATAGAAAGTGTGCAAAATCGAGCGGCCCGTTTCATCCTTAACAATTACCATCGAACTGCTAGCGTCACTAACATGAAACGTACACTTGGCATTCCCCTCCTTTCTTCTCGCAGGAAATCATCTCGTCTTTGCCTTTTTCATAAGATGTACTATCACAACGATGAGCTGAAGTCCCGATACATTGCACCAGCATCTTATATCTCCCCGCGTGTCGATCATCCTTTCAAAGTTCATGTACCTTCACAACGCACAGTCGCCTACTCATATTCATTCTTGCCAAGAACATGTCACGAGTGGAATCACCTGCCTGCGTCACTAGTCGCTATCAGAGACACAGACCGTTTCCGCAAAGCACTAACTAATACACTATAAACCTGCATCAAGCTGTTACATTTACGATTTTGTTGTTTGATTACCACTTATTTCTATCCCAGCTATTTCTTTTCTGAACATTTCATTGTTTTAATTTGTTACTTTGTGCTGATGTTCTTGCTATTTTTGTAATTCGATAGATTTATTTTTGTGCCTCTTCCTGTATCATTATATAATCGATATCGGTTTGGTATGCATTACCTTTCGTTGTTATGGCTGCCGTATTTTTGTTTTTTTTTTTCTTTTATCTTGCGTCCTATTTTCGCTATCTAATGTATAACCATATATTGTTACCATCGGTGTTCTGTTACCTAGAGTATTTTTTCTTTCGATGTTATTTTATTTTTCCTCTAATTTTCTTTGTATAATACTTATTTTTTGTGCATTGTATTGATTTATTTTAGCCCCCTCCCCTCTACAATGCTTCTTGTAAGCCCTGAGGGTATCAATAAATAAATAAATAAATAAATATACAAGCAAGAAGTCGGGACGCATCCTGTTATTATGCGCAGCGTACTTCCTCAGCCCAGAGTCAGCTTTGCGAGCGCGTGTGTCAATGTGTTTTTCACTATTCACGCAGGAATGTGCGTCTTTCACCTGACATTAACAAATACTTAAGGTAACACTCGTACTTGCGTATTCACCGCACGAACCTCTCGGTTAGAAAAGACATTCGGAAGTTCAACAACCGAAGATCAAGCGCGTTGAGTCAGATGAGGTTAGGTAAGATTAGGTTAGGTTAGGTTAGGTTACCATATCTTAGGATAGGTTAGTTTAGGTTAGGTTACGTAAGGTTAGATTAGATAATGTTAGGTTACGCCGATTGAACAAGATGATCTAGAGAGCAGCGGCCTTCCTTTTGACTCAAATCAATTTACTCCTGCGGTGTCTGTCATGCCTAAATAAACAAGAAAGCGCGGTAGCTTGCCACTGCCACTTAGCAATGCCAGTGTGCAGAGCTTCTTTAAGAACACAGGTGTAACCAGAAAGAGCCTGACGAGCCGAACTTCATGCAGGTAGCAGGCCTGGACGACCGGTCCATCGAAATCATGCCGTAAATTCGTAAACCACACTGTCGTGGGTACCAGGAAAGAAATTATATATATATATATATATATATATATATATATATATATATATATATATATATATATATATATATATAGGAAAGAGGGATGAGAGATATAAGACGCACCCCAGAGACGAGATCGGCGACGCTGATGTTCTCGTTCTGCGAGTGGAACCCGCAGCCGGGCGGGTTGATGGGCATCACGAGCATGTCACGACAGACGTGGTCTTGTATTAGCTTCGCCGGGCCCACCGTGAAGCCACCGCGGGTCTTGTCGGGCACCACGCCGTACGCTGCGCGGAAGCAGAAAAAAACAATGATCAAGGCGCGCCATTGGCCAAGCGTAACCGCTCGCGTCCCTCCGCGACAGCCAATTAAAAGCGACAAATGTGACCAGTGTTGCTAAAAACAGGCAGCGACTCGAGAACAGGCAAATCTTCCCAAAAAATGTTGTTCGGCCAGTTGGTTCATACTGAGCAAAATTTGAAACTGAAACTTCAACTTCATTACCAACACAAAAAAGTTGGGGGTTCTCCGAGGCAAAAAGCTGTCAAAAACAGCTTGAAGTGACCGTACAGGCAGCAGCGAATAAATGGTCACAGAAAAAAAATAAAAGAGCAATATGACTTCTATAACTTGATAACTAAAGTAGCAGAACTACAAAGCAAGACAAATATATAAAGATACAACAAAATGCACATATACAGTGTAATATTAATAACAAAGGCTCCAGAATCGACCCCTGGGGACACTCCTTGTTTTATCGTGGTAGTAGGGGAGATAACATCACCACTTTTGACACTATACTTTCTGCAAGAAAGATAACTCTTTAAAAGATCTAAGGCGACAGCGCGAATGCCACAATAATCAAGTTTCAATAGGAAAATGTAGTGATTAACGCAACCAAACGCTTTCCTTAGATCAATGAAAAGACTGTAAAGTTTGTTTTCAATGTCATACAGTATTTTATCCTTAACATGTAACAATTAAAGCTAGCTCAATTGTTCTATTTTTTCTGAAAACCATGCTCAGTATGAACCACTTTGCTCAGTACGAACCAATCAGCCCAACAACATGCGTTAACTTACATTCTATAGTAGGCCCCGACTATCTTTTGCTCCTCCTTACACGGAGGCCTTATTGTTGCATCGATTGCCTCTAGAACCTGCTACACGTGGTACTTGACGTATTGTCTGAACAAGGCAAATATTCCATGTGCAAGCAATCCCTGAACGTCTACTTGAATTTTGAGGATTTCTACAAAGACTTGCGTCACTCTTCTTTCCAGCACCACCCGATACAGATCTGAAGAAGTGCAGTAAAACGATCTTGTACTCTTCAAGCCAATATGGGCCAGGTCTAGCCGTACGTGACTGCCTTTAATCACGTCACTGTGTAAAGTGGGAAAGTACAAAAGGTGATAGGTAAACAAAGCCAGAATTTTCTATAAGATCATGCTCTTAAATTCTGTTGAGCCGTTTCTGACATATACCAATTTCGCACATTATTATCAATTCGCTCAATAGTAAACGTCATTCATTAAACAAGTGTCTTGCTATTTACTAAATTGGCCTATTCCTCTCCAACGTACCATCTTTCACGGCGGCCTCGGCGGCTTGAAAGTTCGGCCCGCTGGGATCAGTGTACCAGGGGTCAGCACAGTGCGAGGTGATGACTCTGAAACATCGTGTTGCATTCGGTTTTCCTAAGGCGCTCGCTACTCGGCCCTTCGCACGAGAGCATTAGAACCATCGCAACAAACGTGCAAGGGTCATATGTGTGGCTTAATTATCACTTTCCTGAAGTAAGCACTGCAGTTGTGCTGCACAGTGAAGGTTCCGCAGTGTACTGAGGGCAAGCTGTCTCGGTGCACGTACTCTATGCTGAAGCGGCGCGTATATCCTCGTGCATATAATGAATCAGCTCTTACTTCCCAGGCTCTTTATGCTCTCATACTACATGACGCTCAAGGTTGGCGAAACAAGGATATAAATCACCCAAGCAAAGCCAAACCTTATCTTTATTTCACATCTATATAAGGTACAGATAAAATGAACGCAAGCAAAAAGCCACATAATGGCTTGGCTAGGTCTAACGGCTTGACGTCGACGAAATCTCGACAGACCAGGTTTCTCAAACGTCTCGGTACTCGTGCTGTGACCGACGATGGCACGTGCACACAAGAAACGCGTATTAAGCCTAGTGACTGTGCCCCCCAACCCAATCATAATATGCTTTGCGGCATAAAATATGTGTATTGCGGTGAAGCTAATCTAAAAGAATTGTCGCGTATCATTATGAGTTACCTAAATGTGCCCCTTGCTACTCTTAATGTGCTTCCCCGAACGACACTTAATAGGCTTCTCCACGTGACAATGCGCGCACGCCCCCCTCCCCTCCCCCCCTCCCTCTTGTGTGCGCGCCCATGCACATAAAGACAGGACAAGGTCTTCTCTTGCATGTATGTGGCCCTTTCACATCCCTTCGCGCTGTTATGATACATATTACAATACGTTGATAGCGTAATGCTCTCCGCGCAGACTGATAGCAAATGAATCGCGCCCACTACTTGATACTCACTTGACTTGGTTTGGGCTTCCCCGCCTCTTGAACTGTTCCTGCAGGTGTTTTTCGACGCACTCGCGCACTTTCTGCGCCTTCTGGTTCGGCACCGTGCGGATGGAGAACTTGCCCACCACCCGGGCAGGAATGACGGCCTTGTCGCCGGTCGACCAGTGGGCACCCTCGACACCTGAACCAGTCCACGTGCCATGTTTCCAACGCATTTGTTCCAACAGCAGCTACGGCACGTTCACATTCCTTGGCCACTCGGATGCAATATAATTTTCTGTGCCTTTTTTCGTTACTGTCTAAGCATGTTCGTTCTGTTCCTGCCTACGTTGTTGCTATTCCTAAAGGGGCATTCTATTACTTGTCATTACTTTTGTCAGTGTAACCTGTCAACTAGTTACTTGTTTTAAACTTCTTCGCATTTTCAAGTATTATTTCTATTTCTGTTTAGACGGCACAGCAAGAGGGATAATATAATCGTATCATGGCTTTGGCACTTAAAACTCCATCAATTATTATTACGAAACATGGTCACAGTGAACAAAAAAAAAGACAAGTGTCTGAGTCAACATCTTTTATGTTCAAGTCACCTGACGAGATGTGAACAGGCGCATTTGTGGCAGTAAGAAGCGAAAGGCCACGTGTGCAAGTCAATGAATGGCATCAAGACCAATAAACGTCCGCCCATAGCTTTGAAAAAACACAAAGAAATCGACATCTCCGGCAGACGGCTTTTTTGTCGTTTGCCGAAGGTTATAGAAGACATTGGCTACGTTTCTCACCGTGGATGGAGAGCGTAGGATAGCGCCACCGACGCATCAGTAATTCCACCTTGTCGGTTGTCGCGAGCCTGGGGACGCCGAGCTCCTTCCGGTACTCTTCCTGCAAAGGTTCCCGTCAAGGCAACCGTACGAATTAAGATCACTGAGAAAATAATCCATGCGAGGTGCATTCTGTTCTCCTCAGCGTTCCTAATATTTCGTTGTATCCGTTCACTGTTCTGCCAGCTTCACTGCCATCAGGCTTACGTGCGCCACGGTTTTAGTTCCATTTGGAATTACTTCAGAGGTTCAGTATAACTGAAGTAAATCCCGCCTTGCGTCCGTGAATGCAATTACTTATTTAACCCTCAAGGTCGTTCATTATTTCTATATCTTATGCAGATCCAGACACGTACCACCTTGATTAAGGCGAATGCCTCAGATGCCCATTAAACAGTTGAAACAATAAATATATGATTGCTAGAAGATATCTTCGGCGAATATCAGTATTTTGCCATTGAAATTTAGAAAAAAGATTAGTAAAATGAAATTGAAAACAGACGAACAAATAGCCTCATACAGGTGGCAGTTGAATCCACACATTCAATACATGTGCGAGAACTTACTGATTAGGTTAGCGAGGCGGGCATCCATCCGGTAAATTACGTTGAGTATTTCGTGAATATTTACATTATTAACCCTATAGGACCTCTAGTATCGCCGCGTATTGTCTGATTCTTCGCACATCTATGGCCGACAAAACACACAGAAAAAAAAAAAAGACATGCTCTTCTGATGTCCTCATTCTTATCATTAAGACAATGGAAAGCTTACAGAGAAATAAAATGTGGGGCGCTTCGCTTACACGAGCAATACTTAATTCAGGCCTGCAAGCAAGTTGTTATTCCTCTTTCCAGGTCACATTTATATTCCATTATACTTTTTGGATAATTCTGAGCATGCGCTTAGGTTCCAGACAGTGTTTTTCGTGCTTCGAACTCTTGTCCCCGTCCTCGCTACGGCGCTTGAACGAGTAAACTGGAAACACTAGTAACTCGCTGATCACGGTATACGTACAACGTCGAACTCGATGCCCTCGTACACCTTGCGCTCCTCGTGCGTCAAGGGCAGCACTTCGTCGTAGATGCCCGGCACCTTGATTCGCCCCTCGGCGTCCGTGAGGCTGTTGAGCAGGAACATCAGGTCGGGCATCGCTTCGATGCTGCCGGATGAAGAAATTGGGTTGCGAAGATATGCTACTACGAACAGTCGGCGTAAGCACATAAGACTGCCCAGAACCGCCAAAAAAAGAAAGCTTTTCGTTTTTTATAGAGTGTCTCTCCTTGGCCTACGTTCTGAAAGCTTTGACTAGCCTGACTGCGACCTCAACTTCAGGGAGAATGTATAAAAAATGAGACGATGACAAAAATTACTAGAGTTGTGAGTTGGGCTAGTTAAAGCAAAAAAAAAAGTCATAATGGCTTTGAGCGCAAAACACAGAGAAGACAACGGACAAGAGAGGGAAATTACAGCGCAAGAAAGACACTGCACAAGAAAGATTGCACGAGAGGCAAACGCTTCTTCCAACTAAACTCAACTTTCAAGCAAAGAGCTCCTGGACGTGGGGCGTTAACCAGTGATGATTCAGCTTTAGCAAACTACCTTTGAATGAACACTTGCCACGCGTTCTAGTTTGTATGCTATATTTTTACGCACCTTAACTAATCAGTCGAGGAAACCACATGGTACGGTATACGCTGACATCACATTGGTACATATTACGAAGTAGTCGTAAAGATATTTACCTTATATCGCATCATGTCCCCAACTTTTCATGAAGCAATGCAAAGCAACGTGAAGGTTACGTTTTCTTCAAGTACACGGTCAAACACATGTGTAGTACATGAAAGCCAGCGCGGTATTGCGAAATCACCTGTCCTCATTAGATCTCTCATTTCCTATTAATTCGTGTAATTTGAAATCTTTGACATTTCCTTCATTCAAACAACGAAGCCAGCATCAAGACCAGCTTATCGCAGAAAAATATGCTATTATTTTGCTTCTATACTACAGATGTTCAAATAGGTCATGCATGCGCACAGCAACATTCAATCTACAGATGAATGAACCTCTTACACAGTTCCGCCGAAGATTCCAGAATGAAGGTCTGCTTCGGCGCAAGTCACTTCCACCTTGGAAATGGCATATACCCCTGACAGAAGAGAAAGCAGTGACAAGGGTCATTAGGGAGTTTTCGAATAGGGGCCCCAATCGTTTTGAGGCCCCAAACAAATAGCGAGGCCACTGCGCATGCGAGACCCAAACAGGGTTTGGGTTTTTGCGTTGGGGACGCTATTTCTCGAATTTATCGGGAGCCTCAAAGCCTGCCCCAAAAGCTTTGCGTGAAACAAACATGACGGCACCCACTGAAGCGATGGCTCTTGGTGAAGACTAGAGTGACCTAGAGTAGGGCGGGTGTCCAAAGCGCCGCAGACCCTATTCCGAAAACTCTAAGCTCCTGCTTGACTTAAAGCCAGCACACGCAAAGAGTTTTGGGGCCCCAAAGTTTTGGGGTCCCTATTCGAAAACTTCCCAATGTCTTCTGTAAATCTCAGTCTTCTTGCGTGCAGTGCGTTCAACGTTTTCCCGAGACCGAGCGCTCCACCATTTGTGTGCTTCCCGTGCGTTCTTGATCTAATGGCAGCTCAAGCGATAGAATCATATTTTTCCATTAACGCAGAATCTTGTTTTCTATTGCTGCTTAGTCAAGGAACCTAAGATTGCGTCAAATGCCTTTCATCGCAATGGACTCGTTGTTATACATATAGTGGAAAGTATCGGCCTCTTTATCGTTTCAGTTATTACTTTCACTTTATTTTTCATTAAGATAACAGTTCGTTATTTACAAGTATATGGACAATCACATGTCCCAATAGGAAAAATACACCAGACCGGTCCGATGAGTACCATTCTGGTGTGAACACTAACATGGTCTAGAGCTACGTGGTAACCCAAAGTCAGAGCCCGTATTAATCCTTGCGTTAAACCTTGCATCAAGGACATGTATCTTCTGTGCATGCTTGTCCTTGACGCATCTATCTATCTATCTATCTATCTATCTATCTATCTATCTATCTATCTATCTATCTATCTATCTATCTATCTATCTATCTATCCATCTATTCATCTATCTCTCTATCTCTATCTATCTATCTATCTATCTATCTATCTATCTATCTATCTATCTATCTATCTATCTCTATCTCTATCTATCTATCTATCTATCTATCTATCTATCTATCTGTCTATCTATCTCTCTATCTATCTGTCTATATCTATCTATCTATCTATCTATCTATCTCTATCTATCTATCCATATATCTATCTCAGCTAAGGTATAACTCAGGTAAGGGCGCACTGGCGGCCTTTCTTACCTGAGTGCGTAGGTGAGGCACGGCGTCTTGGGCCGCAGCCACACGCCATCCGCGATGCACACGTAGTCGATCCCACCCAGGAGATCGCTCTTCTTGCTAGACATGAGGTAAGCGGCGATGCCCTGCGAGTCGACCTCTTGCATGCTGTCGATCATCATCTGCACGCGGCAAATACACATCGGCAGCTCAACCTATAGTGCCAAGCTCATTTGTGTTAAAGGAAACAATTCGAAGAAACTGCAAAGCAAGTACATTTCTCGCTCTCTGGTGAACTAATGCAGTGCTGCCAGTGTCTGCTCTTTTAGCTACGTCATGTTAAAAAGTTACTTCACCTGACAATCTTGAGAGCCCTGGTGTAAAATGCTTCAGCCTATCCAAAGAGCATTAGTCTTTGGAAAAACACATTTCCTTTGTGTGTGAAGATTTGCTTGAAGTGATCCTACCGAGACGTATTCAAAGAGTTACGAAGAAAAAATGGAACTCAGGGTTTTCTCATGTGTAGTAGAATTTCGCAACGTAGTCGTCACGGTTCGAGATACTGATGAAGCGTTTTGACACTGTAACAAAATTTGAAGTTAACAATACAATGAAACATGCAGTAATACAAACAATAATAGAAGCGGGAAAAAAATTGGGAAGGCCAGACAGCGCAGAGAAATACGTTGAGGGCGGGAACCTCAGGAAGCAAAAAGTTCCGAGGGTATACTTTACACCATCGCTAAGACGACTCGACGGTGAAAGCCTTAGTGGCGATGCTCACAAAAACTGAAACATCACGCCAGAATCCGAAGAGTCGTTTGGATCGTCGCGTCTCATTTTAATGTCGTATTGTTAAAGAGACCGTGCAGCTGAAATTCCGGTCTCGGCGCCGGTCGTCGTTGGTTGTGAGCTAAAAACGGAGATCGATGCAAATTATAAAATCATGGGTCTGAGTCAGAATCTAACCCAGACCTTCTGCCTGGCAGTCTGGTCTTCAACCACAGAGCCACGCCAGTGCTTGAAATCATAGCGGGAAAAAAGCCCAATACAGGCGTTATGTATAGTGCGAGGAGTGGCGTTAACAAATGTAATGTAGCTTGGCAGAAACGTAAGGTTGCACCAGGCGGTCACACCATTTGAACCGCGCAACGAGTGGGTGGTTTAAAGGCACATCCTATTACGAAGCGCTCAGGCGTAATTAATCATCATCATCAGTAACAGAATCAACAAAGTGCGCAGCAGCGTAGGTGCACGTATTACCTTACGGATGCGTAGTGAGTGCTTCGCTAATTCGCAAAATAATGAATTATGGCGCAGTGGGCCCATTCGCAACTGTCCGTAGTTCAGTATGCACTCTAGGAAAGTTTAAAACGGCCAATGCTACGTGAACAGACGTCCTTTCTTCGCGGCACGGTTGAGGTGTCCATCGGGAAGCGAAGCCTGCTAGCAAATGGGAATTAAGGTGATGTAAACAGGACCCTATTACGCTTTCGCGTACAACTTTTAAAGGTGTTGCGTAAATGAGTTCTGCGGAATCTCGCAAGGTTGCGGAAAGGTTAAGAAAGGGAAAATAGTAGGGGTGTGCGAATATTCGAGTTTCGAATTCGAATCGAATAATACTTAATCGAATAATTCGATTCGACTTTCGAATAGCTAGTATTCGAAGTTTCGAATAATTCGACTGGGCGAATTTATCTAAAGCGCGACAAAGACAAATGCGGCAACTTGGTTAGGGTGGGGTGGCTAAAATTAACGCTAACGTCGTTACAGAAGGCCCTCCGTTAAAACTTTCGCTGATGTACTGGTTCCAAATTGAGCGTATGTTTATTTTAAAGGAGATTATATTTTAAAGGAGATCATTTTAAAGCAGAAGAGGCCGGAGGACACTCTGGTAGACTATCGAACTGCTATAGTAAAAAAATAACTAGCAATGAGCTCAGACCTTATAGTCAAGAGGTTCAAAATACTTGAATGAGCTCCTGGCCCCAATAAAGGATGATCCTTTGAAATAGTGGAAAGCGCATAGAGCTCCACTTTATCCAGGTATCGCCAAAATTGCTTTGCGATACCTTCCCACCCCTGCTACTGAGGAGCCCAGTGCGCGCATGTTTTCAACTGCAGGAAACAACGTAACAACAGGGCGAGAAAGCTTAAAGCAAGGTGATGTAGAACAGCTTTTGTTTCTGCATGACAATTTGTAGTATTTCGGTGGCAGTCACTCACCGCTTTGTGTGCGCGAGGACATGAGCAGATTGCATTTCTTTGTTCTTTCTTTCAATTCTGAACAAAATCTTTGGTATTCGATATTCGATTCGATATTCGACATTTTGGCCACTATTCGGCACTATTCGATTCTAATTCGATTCGAGATGAAATTTCCCTATTCGCACTCCCGTAGAAAATAGACAACCACCCGTTTGTAGCACGAAGAAAAGCTTCTTAGTTGCCGAAAAATTCGTCCTGGTCCGGGGTTCGAACCCAGGACCAACGCCTTTCCGGGGTGGTCGCTCTACCAATTGAGCCAACCATGAAGCTAGAAAATGGCAGTGCGAGGGCGAATTCATCGACAACTCGAAGCACATGGACAAGTAATGCATATGAGTTCCAGCTTTTTCTTTCTGAGAAATCCGCACGGATTTCCTTTGGCTTCGTGCTACAAACGGGTGGTTCTCTATTTTCCCTTTCTTAACTTTTAAAGGTGAAGGTCAAGCGTCCTCTACGTTTTTGTGCTTGTCGAGCCTCCTGCATACCTCTTCGGCCCACCACACAATCCACTAGGCTCTAGCTCAGCGGCTTCCATCGCGCGCCGTCTCCGCGTTGTGATACTTCATAGCCGACAGCATCGGCCGAGTCGCGCGAATGTCGCTTTCTTTCATATTCAAGAAGAAAGCATTTGATTTCTGTGTTTGAAAGTCACGTTGAGGGGTACAGAACGTGAGCTCGCAAGCCGGGGCGCGATTCTCGATGTGTCCCCCCTTGTGGACTGTTCCACTTTGGTCTCGACTGACTGGCCGAAGCTCAGCGAGCAGCGCGCCCCCTGTTTCCGGTCCTTCTTTCTCAACCACGTCATTTTAACGTCACGAAGCTTTCACAACTCTCGATACCAACGATAGGGGTGGAATACGTTTCACCGCAACGACTGCTAGGCCCCAGACATCCGCTTTTAGACACACATCTCGGAGGCCGTGCAAAAACTCTAATCGCTTTAGCTTTTTTGAATTAGGTGTAACGCGGCCGCCCGCCTAACGTACCTGGAAGGTCGGTACGCATTCTCTGCATCGTTTTCAAACACCTTGATCCGCTCTTACGCAAGTTCATAGTTGTCAAGGTTTGTTCAAATGTCCTGTTACTGCCCATTTCATCCACCTTCTTTCTCTTTGCGTTGGGATCGTGCTAGCGAGTTCGGTGCGTCGACGTGGGTAGAGTGCCGCTGACGTCACGGTTCACCGCGTTTTCGAGTAAGTGAATGCGCTCCGCCTAAGTGGATATGTCCACAAGGAAAACACATCGAGAATGCTCCCCTGCACATCCACGTCGTCTTTGCAGCGGACGCGTCAGCTGCGGCGCGGAAGGTGGCGTTCAGGGTAAGCGCGGTAATGGCGCTGAGAAACACGCTCAGGACCCACCCTGACATTGAGGGGCGGCCTCCCCGCGGTCTGCAGGTAGGCGCACAGGGCCCAGATGCAGGCGGTCAGCGGACCCTTGTTGTGCGCAGGTGCCGCGACCGTACAGGCGGCCATCCTTCTCCACGGGCTGGAACGGCTCCGTATCCCATCCGTCGTCCTGGGGAAAGCGAACGCAACAATTTCCGCGAAAAGGCTCTACAGCATCATACATGGCGCTTTCGGCGAACAGCATATGCAGCTTCCCGCATTATTAAACGGCCCCTGAACCACTTTGAGATCAAAGACGAGGGAGTAGCTTCTTCCTCGCATTCACTACCTTTCCCACAGGCGATATTTCCTCCTCGCCACTTCTTCATAAAACACGTGAACAATATCTGTGTTGATCCTATCAGATTTTCCCACTTTTCGACTAAACTCTGTTATCTCTGCTTCGCAGTCGAAAGCGCACAAAGCAAAGTGAAATCGGTTGATCGCGCACGATAGTCATGCGACACAAGGCAGTACGGGCGTGCGACCCCATGGCAAGGCAGGGTAATTAAGAGACAATTCACAACCGATATTCCTCATATATGGACCAATCGAGAGCTATACTTCTCACCACGTCACGTGAACAGACTGTTGGCGTCACGAATTCTGACGAAAAGGCGGAAAGCCGGGAGAGGATGACGCGTTCGTTCTTTTAGATGTGAAGCATCTTATGGCGAAGCTTAATCCGGTGGTGGTGGTGGTGGTGGTGGTGGTGGTGGTGTGCCGCGTGCCCACCCTTACTGCGCATGCGCAAACAGTTAAAGAAAAAATAAAAATAAAAAACCTCCTCTCCCCCTCTCTCTCCTCTAGGCATCCCTCCCCCACGGCAACCACACCCTCACTGCGCATGCGCCTCCTTCCTCTCTCCCCTCTTACACTCCCCCCCTCTCTCCATCCCTGCCCGCGGCGTCTAACTCCCCCCTGCGCATGCGCGTCCCCCCCTCTCTCTCCTCTCCTACGCTCCCCCCTCTCTCCTCTACGCATCCCTGCCCACGGCGTTCACACTCCCACTGCGCATGCGTGTCACCCCCTCTCTCTCCTCTCCTCCGCTTCCCCCTCTCTCGCCTCGCGACGCCGACGCAGGCAGCGTCTGCTAGCGAGTTTCTTGGTTGAAAAAACCGACTGCTCGCGCTGCACAACCGTTCACTGGCCATCCCGTATATATGGCAATGGATCTTGACCTCCAAGGTGGTGCCGGTGGAAGATTTCTCCTGTGCGTTGTTGAACAATAAAAATTCGCAGCGTGCGCGTTAACTAAAAGCGGAGTGCGGGTCTCTGTGTCCAGTCGGAGTCTTCTGTCTCTCATTGCCCATTAGCAGCGATTGGCATGTTCCAGTAGGAAACACCGCTCCATCACTGCGTGCTTTGCGCCTCCTCAGTTTTCTCTCCTGCGCAACGCTGCGATAGGGCCAGCGTCAACGCCACCGCCAGTGTAAGCGTTAGCGCCCGCTGCTTCACATCTACACATGGTTCCCTTTAGCGGGAGATGGTGTAATTTTTTTTATTTTCAGCTGTTGTTTAGGGGCCCCCTTAGCCATATCGCGTGAATGTTAACCGTATACACGCAGTGCCTTGCAACAGCGATAACCTGCGAGAACAGGGCCAGTACGTGCAGGCGCAAGAATACACCTACGGAGAAAGCATCTGCTGCATGTCGTACACGCAGTAATTCACTTTTTTGTCCTAATTGTTCCACATGAGCAGGATTTGGGGACATTAACGTAGCGCCATCTTTCGTGGGCGACACGGGAGCCGGAACGTCTTTCTTTTTGCTTTTATCGTGGTCAGCGTCTTGTTTTAATTGTCTTCAGATATGGTTTCTTTTCATCAAGTTTCCCGTCAAATTATGCACCATCTCGCCGAGTTTCAAGTTTTGTTAAACCATCTTTTCATCTATTTCCCATTCAGTAATGGCAAAACGCCGTTGCTGCCACCGAAAGGTGGCGCCCCGTACGGATGTACGGGGCGCCACCTGGAACATGTACTGGAACATGGAACATGTACTGATTGAATGTGTCGATATCCACCCAGATATACGTGTGGGCACGAGTCTACATGAAGCCTTGGGTTTTAGGGAAAGCTGAACACGTCCGCGATAGAAATAAGTAAGAGACGGTTAGAGTATTGGTGGCAGAAAAGTAGAGATAAAGGACAAAAATGAAGAAGGGGGAAAATAAGGTCATTCTGCCTTAAGAAGCAGAGAGATGGACCGTGAACTTATATTTTTCTTTGCTATAACAACATAGATTTAATCAATGTAGATAAGGCATTAGGCCAACATAAAAAGAAAGTTTTTTTTCGAGCCTGGTGGCAGACATGTCACCGCCCCGTTATAAAGGGGACGCTCATAGCATCCATCCATCCATCCATCCCAAATCCCTGGGAATGCCCCTTGAAAACGCATCTCGTAAGCTTACCTTGCGGGCGGGCAGGCTGCACGTCTAAGTGGCCGTACACACAGAGCGTCTTCCGCTTGGCGTCGTGGGTGGTGCTGGCCAGCAGAAGAGGAGGGTACGGTACCTTGCTGCCGTCCGAGAGCTTCTGGTCACCGAGCGGCTCCAGGATGACGTGCACGCCGTATTTCTTCAGCTTCTACGGGCGACGTGACATGACGAATGAAAAGGACAATGCGTTGTTTGGATTTCGACGTTCAGTTTGCCGTCGCTCAAACAAAAAGGCGATAATGTAAAGTACGTATCTCGAGAGAATGAGCGAGTTCATCTAATTAATGGTCTTTTTCATAAACGTAGTTACGTCAGTCACCTCAGGAATGAGCAAGACGAACCGAGCGGAAGATTGTTAAGGAAGCAGGAGCTCGAATGTCAGTTATGTCCGTAACTGCTTGGACACTTACGAAGCAGCGTCCATTCGGTTTCGAGGAGTTAAAAATAATAGCTTTAAAATAGCCTATCCAGGGATAAAAACTGTGGTGCAAAACTTTACCACAACTTTTGATGCAAAGATTTTTTCCGCATTGCAAGGAACAGAAGAAACCAAGGATATCCGAACAAAGTGATCTTCATACATAGCTCGGCACACTCACTCACTGAGTGCACTCTCAACTCACACTCACTCACACTCATTTGAACGTGGTGAGGAGTATAGTGAGTACTCATGAGTGAGTGGACGTGAGTGTGAACGTGAGTGAGTACTCATGAGTGTGAGTGGAGGTGAGTGTGAACGTGAGTGAGTACTCATGAGTGTGAGTGGACGTGAGTGTGAACGTGAGTGAGTGCGAAGGCTGAAAAAATTGTGGTGAGTGAGTTTGAGTGAGCACTCCCTTAAAGTGCCGACCTATGTCTTCATATAAGATTGTACTGACATATTTCACATATAAACATATCGTAATCGCGATAGCGAACAATGAAGAAGCAAGCTTTCGACGTTCACGCGTTGAATGGCCACAGTTGTACGCGGAAGTTCTGCCCTCCAAAGTGAATCAACCACCCGTGCAAACCGATTCATCCCCCAAAGCCGAGTGTAACTTATCATATTATCACGTATGTGTTGTCGTCGACGCGCTGCAACCTTCTCTCTACTTCACAAGTTCTTTCACTCGCCACTTAATTGCGCTCCTTCCATTATCCATGCAATATTTCGCCGCACTAGCCATGCACTACAAGTTTTCCGCCCACGTGCGCGTATCAAAACATTTCCTGCTTCATGCATTTTTTCCTATTAGAGCCGCAAACAGCTGGATCGGCCTTTCCTACAACGTCGCCACTATCACCAGCCCGTCGAGCTTCACGTACAGCATAACTAATGTAACACCATGTTGATAATTTTTACAGCAATATATTGTTTGTACAATAACCCGCCGGTGATGTAATACCCCCTCGAAGGTCCTTAAGGAAATACAAATGAAATTAAGATGAAGTTGTATGAAATGTTGTGTATTTAGCTATGCCATTGGATTTCAGTCTAATATAACTGTTAATTTAAGCTTATACCATGTATATTTAAGCTCACGCACTTGAAGTAATGTCAGAGCTACGGGTCGTGACAGGCATCGGATAAGAATCATAAGACAGATAGAAAACTCTTCCTGTATCACCTTCCAGCTTCCGCCAACTGAACTGAATGCACAGTAATGGGTGAGCCTTCTTGATCACTTTGAATCACTAAGCCCACCTTCGTTAATGATAGCCTTTCCGGCACTGCGCGGAATTGACGAGACGGAAAATGTCTAAAACTTACTATCATGGGGCAACTGTGCCGACACGCAGACAACATAAGACGTCAGTTTTCGAATTGCACGCGTCTCTATAGTGAGACTTTCTATAGCGTGAACGCACAAGAAACGTTTACGCGGATTGTTTAGATCAGGAATATTGATGGCACAAACCTCTTGTGTCTGCTCTATGAGGCGCATGATGTCCTTGCGGTGGCCCAGTTCTGCAGAGACGGTAGGAATGGCAACCAGCTCCTTCAGCCAAGACAACATATCATCCTTGTCTTGTTCGATCATCCTGGGCAATCATCGCATTATTAACCAGCGCAACGTAATATATAACTATGTATTGAACACCTGCACAAATGTATTAAAACAACGTCTTTATCTCTCTCTATTTATTACACACACACGCGGCACAACCCGTATACACAATGACGATATTCTGAAATAATTCTGCATCCACAAAAGACTGTATTTCGTAACATATTATGTTTTCCATTCTTTCATCCAACGAGCAACACGCCAACGGCATGACGGGTGAAAATTTTTATAAATAAAAGGAAAATATAAAGAAACACGCCACAGTATTTGTTCACCAAGATCTAACTATATGCAGTGCAGAAATACACAAACAATATCTACGTCTACAAACAGAGCCGCGTGGGTCGACTGCGAGTAAAAACCACGGAAGCCGTAAAATATATTCTGGAGGTGACAGCCCCTGACGTGAAACAGTAGAGGCAATCCAATCAGGCGCGGCGGTTTAGTGCCTCTATACCATATTTGATATGATCATAATCTCCTTATATTTGCTAGACGCAAATATAAGGAGATTTTTTTTTTCGCTGTTTAATATCCTGGCTTCTCTCGAATACGCGCGCGTGACCGGCGCCGCAATTTTTATAGTTCTTACACTCGCTGCACGTTTCTAGACGAAGACATAAGCGTGCGGAAGTGTTCCACGGAACATACAATTGAATAAACTTTTCCCTAGTTACAGTAATATTCAGCGGGCCTCACCTGAACACCGAAGCCAGATCCTTGGGTATGGCGCTTTCGTCCATCGTAACTTACGGCGTCGAGATCGACAGCGAGAAGTGAAGGCCAGGGCGTTCAAAGCGAAAAAAATGACGACTCCGATGCCGGCGTCTTGCCAAGTTCTTCTTTTCTTTTCATAATGTATACCTCTTGGCGCGCGTGCCCTTGGAGCTTCTTTTTTCTTTAAGTATATGTACGTTTTTTAGTGTGCCCTGAAACGTGGATACCGTGGATCATAGCGTAGGTCATCGACCCATTAAAGGACCAATTAAAGGGTTATGCGCGGAGTTTGTAATTTATTGATCGCGTATCTCAGCTCACCGCTACACCAGAGTTTTCAGCGGCCCCTGTTTCGAGTCGTGATTGGTTTCTTAGCGTATGCATAGAAGGATAAAATGCGAGCGGCCTTCGCCGTTACGAGCTCCCATATGTTCATTTTAGCAGCGGCTGCGACTGTATACATGACCTTCGGCGTCAGGGTTCTTCACAAGAGAATTTAACATTATTCGCAAAAGAAACGAATTAGCGAATCCCACACGGCCCGGACCTGTACCCTACCCCATCTATATTAAGAAGAGAAAAAATTAAGGAGGAAGCATGCCGGAAGACAACCACCTTTCACAAGGCAGCCTCTTCTATTGCCATTCTCTCCATTTTAACTTGGCCAATTCGTACATCATCGTCATCATAATCAGCCTGACCAAGCCCACGGCAGGGCAAAGGCCTCTCCCATGTTCCGCCAATGCGTACATGTTCCGCCAATGTTCCGCCTGTGTTCTGCTAATTCGCACACTGATTGTTAAATCCCTGAAATACCATGATGCGCATTGTTTCCACAAGTAGTCGCGGCGTTGCCAGTCTCATAGTTACATAGTAGGTTTAGGGTATCGGTATCGCCGAACCTGCTGCCGCTATCTGTCAATAATTTTGGACATACGCCCAATGCCACTAGTTTTCCGCTGGGCACCAGAAAGACACTGCAGTGAGGACATCACAGCAAAATGTCAAAGATTTGGGCGACAATCAACCGAATGTAGGTCGATTCAGAGTGATTTACATCATCTTTGGGGATGCCAGCTTACTTTTTTTTTTTTTTTGCGACATAGACTTGCCCTCAAATGCCGATTTGCACCACAGCACAGTATTACATCTCTGGAGGACTAGTTTAAATTATAAATTAAGTCAGCGTCGCACAAAGGGTGCCAAGTTTCAAGGAAGTGCGGAGCTGGGCGGCCTTCTCAATTGTTTCTCTTTATTTTTCTCTTTCTTTCTTTCTTTTTCTTTCGTCTCACTATTTTTTCCATGGCTTCTTTGTATCTCTTTATTTCTATTTCTTTCTTACTCTCTCTCTCTCTCTCTCTCTCTCTATATATATATATATATATATATATATATATATATATATATATATATATATATATATATATATATATATATCATTCTTTTTCTCGATCCCTACTTTCTTTCTTTCTCTTTCTTCCCTTTCTTTCTCTATCTCTGTTTCTCGCTTCCTCTTTTTTTCTATTCTTTCTGCCTTTACATTTCTCTTCCTTTCTTTGATTCCATTTGTCTTTCTTTCTCCTCCTGTTTTTCTTCCCTTTCTCTCTCTATTTCTCTTTTTCTCTTTCTTTCTATGCTATGTTTTACTCTCTCCCATCCTCCTTTCCATCCTCCTCACCCTCACGTCCCATTCCCGCCCCCCTTGGTATACTAAACAATGCAATGCTCTGTTAGCGTTCAGAAGCACTGATAGTTGGACGAATTGGTAGAGGTACATGATTATGAAACGGCGCAACCAAAAGACCCGGAACGCTACTTCGTGTCCTTTCGTTGGTCCTTTTCAAAATCAGTATAACTCTGCTAGCGTGCCTGGATAGCCAACTGGTTACGATGCTCACCTGAGGATCGAACCCCACCTCATGAAGAAATTCTTTTTCCGCCAGGAATTTCTTTCTTTATTTCTCTCTCTCTCTGTACTCGTTTTCTCACCCATCAGAGCTACTCCATCCCACGCCGGACATATCGACGGGCGTGGTCTGCGAGCGAAGAACAGGATGAAGAAAAAGAAGAGGACGAACACAGCGTAACGTGATTATGATGATGATGATGATGATTATGATGATAGTGTTCTGTTCGCAAATTACCGGCACCAAGACCAGCACGATGCAGGGCCCTATCACGAATCAGCCCAAACTTGCTGACATTCTCAAGTACTGCCAGAAAGGTTGCTAAAACGAGTTGCACTTTTCCAGTTAAGATCTGCTTCAGGCATATCTTAAGTGGAAAAGTGCGAAGGCGCAGTAAGTGTAGGATGGAGCATACTCAAAGTTCGAGTGACCATGTATATACATCGGCAAGGCCGTATAATATATGAGCAAGCACATCACGCCAATCAAAAAATTCGAATTAGCCACGCACAATGAGGCAAAATGAGTCACAAAAAGTGTTGTCGCGGTCCCACATGAGTGATACAAGAGCCACCACTGCAAACTGCAGCGCGATTGCCTTTGGTGCTCTTCTGATTTTTGTTGTTATGCAATTCGTTCTGCTTTGGACTGTTCTGAAGGCGCAGTTTTAAATTGGAGTGGAAACTATTTTATTACCTACAAGCACGTGTATTGGACCTTGCATTTGATTTCATTGTGTACAATATATCTCTATACGTAACGTTGCAGTTTGCAAACCATTAAGGTTCAGCAATATAAACTTGCACGCCTGCACAGTTGGCTGCAATTTTCGTAGCATATTTTGACCGCCCTGCTCATGAAATATGCAGTCAGTGGTGGTATTTTGTAGTTCCTCATCAAGAATCATAATCAATCTGTTAAGTTTCACTATAGGATGAGGACCTCCGCAGATGAGCCCGTTACTCCCATCCTGTCTCAGATGACTTTATAGCTGCAGCTTCCAGAATGGTTTTTTTGCAAGCTATCGAACGTGTTGTTGGTCGAAATAATGGTTTTGCCGACATTTACTGGACTTTCATTTCCATGCACTTGTAAAAAAATCACGCCATATCCACGAAGTGAATGATGATGAGTGGGCGAAGCTCGATCGTTTTCATCCATGGCAGAAAGAGAATGTGTGGTCTGGAACGCGCTTATACTTCATGGTCATCAGCGCCATCGTCATCGTTATCACGTGTAGTGGGTACATTCCACTATACTGGAACGCGCTTATACTTCATCGTTATCACGTGTAGTGGGTACATTCCACTATACTGCGTCATCGTCATCTTTATCACGTGGAGTGGGTACATTCCACTATACGTGGCTACCTACTGGGTGGTTCCACGAGAGATCGAACATGCATGTCCGGTCGATATTTTTGTTTGGTCTGGGTTTTTTATATGTTATGTGGGCACATTCAAAGTGCACGGAACCGAAAATTTTATTTCCGAAAAACGCTCCGAGCGCGAGAAAAAAATATTTGAAGGTGGCGGCGCGGGCATCTTGTTTTTGCTCACCGCAATATTTTTGGATTTCGCGGCCGAATTTAATGCGAACTGTAAACGTGGCATCGAAAATTTTTGTGTTGGTTTTTTTAGGCAATACTGTGAACTACATGCATGCTTTTTTGATGCTGTCCTCCAAACGTAAAAAATGTAAAAAAATGGCAAACACGGTCCAAATCGAAAATGTTTGCTAAGTTTGATGCGTCTTCGCCCGTTTGCTATTGTGCGCAGAAACTTCAAAAATGTGTGACATATAGATAAAGGCCTTTGAAATGTTTCTGCGAAAGATCGTTTTCCTACAAGCAGCGTAAAAAAAAGGAAAAAATAGTTTAAAAAGCAAGTTTTTTTTCAAAAAAGCCCATTTTCAAAAACAAAATAAAAAAAAACCCGGTCTCAATTTTCACGAAATTTTTTTTATCGAAGAGCGCTTATGTCAGTCAATACACGGTTTGAATATCATATGTCCTCATTTGCTTTGTTAACGAGATATAACGGGTCAAAATGACCCTTGCTGTGTGTTCTCACTTCAGTACCTTTGATGGTTGTTATCAGCTTGCATTGTGCGTAAATATACAGTACTAATTATTTTGCTGCAGCGAAACTTCACTCTGGTGGCCTGTCTTCAGGAAAAATGTATTCTGAGATCCTATTTGTGTCTAGCGTGTGCGGGGTGGGCTGCTTCCGCTCTTTGAAGGACTACGCGTACACAGTTTGCAGCCTGCAACCTCGCCTACAAGCATCAGAAGAAAGGTGGACGCACCTGTTCAACATATCAATCGCTTCATGTTCCTCAAGAAATGTTTGGTCTACCTCATCGCGGTTCTCAGATGTAGACAGGTTTTCCATAAGACGCGTAAGGCAATGCCAGCAGACCTCTGTCGCGAATATTCTCATCATATGTGACAGTGGTGTCCGCAGATAGGCAACAACAGAAACAGTAATGGCAAAAAAAACCATTTACGCAACGAAAAGGTTACCGAAACGTGGGAGGCCAAGCTCGCCTCGGAGGACCTGGACCAACAACGACGTCTCGTCGCCAGGGCCAAGGAGGCAGCGAAAGCCAGAGAGTTCCTGGAATGAGAAGACCTCCCACCTTGGGTAGACGCGGGTCTTGCACCGTGATACCATTTCGTGAAATCAATGTTTATTCCTCCTCCTCCTCAGCAATCTTCTTCTTGGGAACGCGTAAATAATTGGCACAGAATACTCAGATCTAATCACGGGTCACGTGCATCGTGTGCAGTGAACGGACCAAGTCGATACGTTTACACTGAACAGCACCACACTCATTCTCTCACTTATGCGCTGCTGCCGTGAATGAGTTTCCGAAATTGGTCATGTTTTCACGCTTTATGACCAATGCTTTGTCTGTCTAAAGGCTTTGTACTACGACAATTAATGTGTGGGTCACACTCGTAGTCGAAATTAAGGATAACGTATACGTCTGGAGCCACAAGTAATCCCTACAGTTCTCGACGTGCGAAAGCATTTTAGCGAAATTGCCGACAAAAAATCATAAATTGGGCAGCTTCGGCCACTTGTGGCTTAATCATGCCGTACCACACGTTTTCTGGCTGCTGAAACGCTGAGGTAAAGGTCGAGATGATACAAGATGACGTTATCTGCGACGCCGAAAACATGAGATTGCGGGAAGCGAAATTAACGACTCATGAGTGGCTGAGATAACTTCTTACAAATGTTATTTAGGCACACTGTGCGTCGAATAGATAAGATGGTTAGAGCATCCAAAGCACGTAACGGAAGCGAAGCAGGCAGTGAGAAAGCACGTCCATAACACGGCGTGTGGCATTTAGTTACAAATTAAGCTAGCTTGTCACTGCATACAGATGATTTTTTTGTGTGTGCAAGGCGAGTTTCGGCAAATTCACCTAAAGCATGTGCTCGTGGTCAGGGGCGTAGCCAGAAATTTTTTTCGGGGGGGGGGGGGGGGGGGGCACCTCCTTGATTTCGGAGGGGCATCTCCTTGAAATGGCCATTTTTCGCTATGTATGCCATGGCGAAAAAAAGTTTCGGGGGGGGGGGGAGGGGGGGGGGGCACGTGCCCGGTGTGCCACCCCCTGGCTACGCCACTGCTCGTGGTGTCTCGCGTGCTCCTGATTATCGAATAATGGCGGGGTAAGTTGAGGTTGCAGGCTGCAAACTGCGGATATTCGCGACAGAGGTCTGCTGGCATTGCCTTGCGCGTCTCATGGAAAACCTGTCTACATCTGAGAACCGCGATGAGGTAGACCAAGCATTTCTTGAGGAACATGAAGCGATTAATATGTTGAACAGGTGCGTCCACCTTTCTTCTGATGCTTGTAGGCGAGGTTGCAGGCTGCAAAC
Organism: Rhipicephalus appendiculatus; assembly: GCA_030522465.1. NCBI lineage: Eukaryota > Metazoa > Arthropoda > Arachnida > Ixodida > Ixodidae > Rhipicephalus > Rhipicephalus appendiculatus. The sequence continues at coordinate 128,425 of JALIZH010026049.1, forward strand.
TGTGTACGCGTAGTCCTTCAAAGAGCGGAAGCAGCCCACCCCGCACACGCTAGACACAAATAGGATCTGAGAATACATTTTTCCTGAAGACAGGCCACCAGAGTGAAGTTTCGCTGCAGCAAAATAATTAGTACTGTATATTTACGCACAATGCAAGCTGATAACAACCATCAAAGGTACTGAAGTGAGAACACACAGCAAGGGTCACTTTGACCCGTTATATCTCGTTAACAAAGCAAATGAGGACATATGATATTCAAACCGTGTATTGACTGACATAAGCGCTCTTCGATAAAAAAAGTTTTGTGAAAATTGAGACCGGGGTTTTTTTTATTTTGTTTTTTGAAAATGGGCTTTTTTTGAAAAAACTTGCTTTTTTAAACTATTTTTTCCTTTTTTTTACGCTGCTTGTAGGAAAACGATCTTTCGCAGAAACATTTAAAAGGCCTTTATCTATATGTCACACAGTTTTGAAGTTTCTGCGTACAATAGCAAACGGGCGAAGACGCATCAAACTTAGCAATCATTTTCGATTTGGGCCATGTTTGCCATTTTTTTACATTTTTTCCGTTTGGAGGACAGCATCAAAAAAGCATGCATGTAGTTCACAGTATTGCCTATTAAAACCAACACAAAAAAATTTTCGATGCCACGTTTACAGTTCGCATTAAATTCGGCCGCGAAATCCAAAAAATATTGCGGTGAGCAAAAACAAGACGCCCGCGCCGCCACCTTCAAATATCTTTTTTCTCGCGCTCGGAGCGTTTTTTCGGAAATAAAGTTTTCGGTTCCGTGCACTTTGAATGTGCCCGCATAACATATAAAAAACCCAGACCAAACAAAAATATCGACCGGACATGCATGTTCGATCTCTCGTGGAATCACCTACTACTACTACTACAGAGGAGGGACAGACCCACACCCTTAGGAGCTTCGCCCCTAAAACGACATTCTATCTGGTTACACAGCTGCTGCGCTATGCTGTGTTGCCAGCACAGAAAAAAATCAAGCTGTTCTAAAGTTACTAGAATAACAAGAAAGTAAAAAAAAAAAAGAAGACAACGCTGGAAAGCCATCTGAATCAAGCGAGTTGTGCACAGGTGTGCGGAGAAATGAAAGTCATACATACAGCTGCAGTGTTTTTTTTTTCTTTTTTCTTTCTTATCAATGTGTCAATGTATACTTATTGCTCTTTCTCTGACGTTTTATTTTTTTTTAATTTCCCTCTTGCTAGCGAGCCTTGCTAAATGCAGGAAATAGTTTTATCGTCAGTGTTTCCAACTTCCACCGTGAGCTCGCTATCATCATCACTCACATTCATAGAACGCGGAAAATTTGATAATCACTACTTGGGCCACTAATCTACCCAGAAAGCATGATAGCTGATGTTTAATTCAGAAATGAATTTCTCCACGACAATGCACACATCCCAGTGCGAGTGTCCGAACACAGCGGCGCCGAAAGACAGCGACACAGGAGTATTAAACGGCATGCAGAGCATCCGCATTGTGATTGTTTGGAAAAAGTTTATTTCATCGTAAGACGCTACGAACGCATCGAAACAGCGTCTATACCACAAGGACAATAACATACACAAATGACAGCACAATATACATGAAACGTTTTTACAAAAATGTCCAAGTCCACAAAGTGTCCGTAACACACACATCACAATGAAGGGTTATTTTTCCAAAGTGAGGAAAAATGCCACCAACAGAGCAAGAAGCAATTGATCCTAATAAAAAACAGAACCTCAAGTTCGACATCCCTTCGTATCTGCCGAAGAGCGGCATTGCGGCGGCTTCGTCGACATTGGTCGTGCTCGAATTCACAATATGAAAACACGTTCAACAAAAACCTAATATTGTTATATAAAGTACACGTATTGTTGTGCAAAGTTAACGGGGTGCTTTGCCAACTAAGCTTGCTAAACAAACAACATCAGCTGCCTCAGCGCACCTTGTCGCAGAGAAACAACACAGTTTCTCGTGAGGACTTTGCGGTGAACTGCCGCGCCGTGGCACTCTTGTTCCGAACCCGTGTGCTGACGAAGCTTTGTTAGCCAGCAGAGAGCTAAGGACATGTACTACGCGGTGTAACTTCCCGCTGTCAGATGATGTACAAGCCACTTGAACGCATTTTATCTTTACATTGATGCAGTGCGACATGAGACTTACAAAATTTTGACTCGTCTTTTGCTGGCGTAATAGCAGCAGGATGGTGCAAGAACCATCTGACTAACAGTAGCGCTCGCGGACCTGCGAGAGCGCGGACATAGCTGACAGTGCGAGGTAGCGCAAAGAAGAATCACAAGTACGATGATAGAACGGCAACAAAATTAGGCCAGTGGAGCAATGCGTAAAACTGTGATGTGCGTATTCCTTACGACTGCAGTAATCACATTCGCTGTCATGGTCGTGAGTTAAGCATGATTTTATTGGGCAGTTTGCTGGCTCCGGCTTATCATTCAAGGAAGGTGAAAGACGCACATAAAGGTAATGTTATAGAAATGGTCTCTGTAATCAGTAAGATGGCAGCTGATTTCTGCTTGCGAATAGGAACGAGCGTGCGAGCGTTGCGAGGACAGGTCATTATGTAGAAATGAAACCAATGCCACTCACACACACACACACACACACACGCACGCACGCACACGCACAACTTAAAAAACTGAGTGCCGCTGCCGTGTAGTGGAAATTTTGAAATAAATCGACAACATGATGCCCCACAAGCTCTAGAATGCACTTAGACAACTTAGCACTATGTAATTGTAATATGTATAAGGGAAAACATTTATGATGACATGACAGATGTTGTGGAATCAGAAACTTTGCAGTTTCGGTTTCGAATACGTCTAGGAGGGGTTGGAAAAAGCTTTCGAACGGCTCGAGATAACTACGTAATTCTTCCTGATAAATATTTTTTGAACGGACAAGGAGCTCGAAAATGTCAAATCCACAAAAAAAAAAAATCATTTAAAAAATGCGTTTTTCAAAGTGGTCACCTAGCTTTTCGTTATGCAGTGCAGAGCCGACAGAAAACTGTCATCATCATGAACAGGCACGCGCTCTCTTCGTCCTCTTCTTCATTTGCTGCTTCGCTCCCAGGACACGTGCGCCGATTTGTCCAGCGAGCGGTGCAGTATCTCTGATAATGAGTTCAGAAAGAAAGAAAGAAAGAAAGAAAGAAAGAAAGAAAGAAAGAAAGAAAGAAAGAAAGGAGGAAAGAAAGGAAAAAAATAAAGATGGAAAGAAAAAGATTCAAAGAAAGAGAGGGACAGAAAAGAGAAAGGCAAAAAGAAACAAACACAAAAAAAAGTTAGAAAAAGAGAGAGCAAGACAAAAAGAGAAAGAAAGACAGGGAATCTAAGAAAGAGAGAGAAATGGAAAGAAAGAGGAAGCGACGAATAGAGAGAGAGAGAAAGGGAAAACATGTGATATCTCACTTCATCTGCGCGACGTTATTAATATGTCAATTGTACCTGCAGTGTACGTTATTTAGAAGAACTAGTGTTTCAATTTTATAGTAGCACATAAAGACAGCATGAGATTTCACACGCGATCGACCGAAACGGGCATGTAAAGTAGTGCCATTCGAGCGCACGAAATTTTAGCTGTATCGCACTTATAGCTGCACGAAAGGTATGCATCAGACAATGCAGCAACAGCAAGAATGACAATAATACTAATCACTGTACTACTACTAATAATAGCAATAATGGTAACAATAGTAATACAATTTATGTTATTATTTAATCGGACCTTCCTTCAACACAACCCCATAATAAGTGATAACATGGCTCGCGAACAATTAAGATGCACCGCCAAGCGTGAAATAAAAACATCTAACGTTTGCAGAAAGCAGCTGTCTTCTCATTTTTCAGTGACGTACAACCAAGCATTACTTATGTTATTGCGTTAATGGTTAATAGAAGGCGAAAAAATCAAGCGTACAGCTAACTATCGCAGCTTTCCGAGCGGAGAGAGTCAACGGGCTTAGTACAGCAGCCCCTCTGGCGGTAGTTTACCGCAAAAGTTTCACACTTTGCCCCATGTTTTTTCCGGCGCTTTCCCAACTGCTCTAATTTACTGTATCACTCCAGCAGCGCCAGCCAGCGTACTTCGTCGCTTTCGTCTTTTTTGCAATCGAATTGCAGGGACTGTATCTTTGCATGGTTTCGGCGGTTTTAGGATCGCTGAGAACGCCAGCTACAACGAATGAAGATGCGGGGTAGCGAGCTACGCCAACGCCCATAGACACGCGCTCACTGTACGGCGAATCTCCGTGCTGCAGCCGAACGGCCGAACGCCATTTCGTGGAACGACGGTGCCGGGCGGCGCGGTGCGTCACGTGAGTTTCTGAACTCGTATCGCCCTACAGCGGGGCCGTGGTCGAGCCACGAACCGTTCTACCGAGGTTCCATGTTCCAAATACTCATTAACCCCTACCAGAAGCAGCATTTCAGTGTGGGCCTCGTGCGTTAGAAGCATCGGAGAGTTGTGGCCGCTGGCGGCCTCTCCTTTCGCGTGGTTACGGTATCGGTGATTGCAGCGGCACAGGCGAAACCATGGCGACACGGGTGTTCGTAGGCCGGCTCAACTACGACGTTCGCGAACGCGACTTGGAGCGCTTTTTCCGAGGCTACGGCCGCATCGAGGACATCGTTCTCAAAAATGGCTTCGGGTTCGTGGATATCAGCGACTACCGCGACGCTGAGGATGCCGTGCGCGATCTCAACGGCAAGCGGCTCATGGGCGAGCGAGTCACGGTCGAGCTGGCGAGGGGCATGCGGCGCGGACCTCCGGACTACGATCGAGGTCCGCGGCGCTTCGGGCCTCCGACTCGCACAAACTACCAGCTGCTCGTGGAGAACTTGAGCAGCAGTGTGAGTTGGCAGGACTTGAAAGACTTCATGCGCCAGGCGGGCGACGTGACGTACACGGACGCGCACAAGCTGCGACGCCACCAGGGAGTCGTCGAGTTCGCCAGTTACTCGGACATGAAGAACGCCCTGAGAAGTCTCGACAACGTGAGTTTGGACGGACGGAGGATCCGTCTTGTGGAGACCAAACGCCTGCAACGTCGCTCGAGCCGATCCAGCTCGCGCTCGAGGTCGCCGCGACGCTCCAGGTCCAACTCGAGACAGCGCCAGTCCTCGAATCGCCGCAGGTCTTCCTCCGGCTCCGAACGTGCCTCTACGCGTCGTCGGTCGCGTTCTTCGTCGAGGCGCCCAAGCAGCAGCAGGTCGCGGTCGGGCTCCAGGTCGCCACGCCGAGTTAACAACAGTCGTCGGAGCCGTTCGAAGTCGCCGCGTTCACCGGCCAAGCGTCCCAGCTCACGATCGTCGTCCAGGGAGCGTCGCGTCAGTCCCGACCAGAATGCCTCTGGTAACGAACAACCCGCGGACCAAGCCGACTGCAAAGCCCAAGAGAACAATACTGGTCCCTGCGAAGAAGCCGGCAGCTCGCATTCGCCGTCGGGATACGCCGAGTGAAACAGAAACCATCGCTTGAACATTGCTCATCTCGCCGTTCTTAACCGTGATTCCACTTGGCACCATTTTCGAGTCAGCGAAAGGTACTACCAGCCTATTTACACGTGGAACTCTAATCATAGTCACTCGTGTGCAAAAAAAAACACTCCGTCACCGTTGTAAGAGCTCTTCTCAGGAAGCAGTGTTGGTTTGTGTTGGTGTTTCTGGTGTGGTTGTGTGGCAGAAAGAGCCACTGCTCGTTGTAGGTTTTGTTCCTTGGGTTTTGTGGTCAATAAAGCAACAGCTTTCACCACATCTTCCATGCAAAACCGATGAAGTTGAAAAGGTAAAGGCATTGTAGCCCTAATTGTGCTGCAGCAACTGCAGTGCATGCATGCTATTTGCCAGCAGAAAGCCCTCATCACTCTGCTTGTTGTTGATTGCTTTGTTGAACAAATAAAGTATCAAGTCATTGTGTACAAGCTGTAGCAATTTTCCATGAGTGCACTGTTGCTATGGGGCAAGTCTGGCATATGTCTCGTTGCTAGGCTAATCCATTGACAACTGCGAAATACAGGAATTTATTTAATAATATATTTAAACATTTTGTGATGTCCAATACATTATATAATCAAATTTTATCTTCGTTACACGAGTGGATGTTGCATAACAATGCTACACACCTCAGCGCTCTTGTAATCACTAGCTCTGGCAAAGCTGGAACATATGTAGCATGTAGAAGCAGGCGGGGTGAGTAGTATTTAAAAGGACATGAAAGAGCAACAATAAGAGAAGTTGCTCAGCCATATCATACTTTCACAATTGGGCAACCATGTGTAGATGAACATGGGTGTCAACTGCACCCTGCTGTAAGAGTTTGCAGTGACCCACTACAGTGGTTTAGCGGTTATGGTGCTCGGCTGCTGACTCGAAGGCCGCAGGATTGAATCCCAGCCGCATTTTCGATGGAGGCAAAAATGTTTGAGACCCATGTATTTAGATTTAGGTGCACATTAAAGAACCCCAGGTGATCGAAATTTCTGGAGCCTTCCAATACAGCGTCCGTGATAATCATATTGTGGTAGTCGGATGTTAAACCCCAGCAGTTTAGTATGCGGCAGCAGGTTTTTTTTGTTTTCGTGTGGCTGATTTAGTCTAGGTGACCGTGTATCTGGAAGGAATGACGAGATTTCATGCTCAAAGCTGCAGAGACAAGTTTTGAATGCATTAGTTGTGGCAAATATGACCAGACACTTTGAATTTAGCGTAGTTGCACTGATGACTGACTCTGAAGCCTTGACACAAACTTCGCATTTGTTTTCTCCTGCAATAACAGGCCTTTTGCTAACAAGTCAAATGAAAATAAGGTTTTATATGAGCATGTAGACAACTAATCTAGCATTATTGATTTACATCCCTATCTTTAACAAATAGGGATGCAACTTGAGTGGGGATGTTTGTTACAAGATAAGCTTGGATGCAACTTTACATGTGCACACACCAAGGATTATGCCATATGGGCAAATTTTCATCACTAAAAAAGAGGAAAAGAAATTCACTCAATACATGCTGTGAAGTTAGTGCACACTTGCCGTTCCTTGTTTAACAAGGCTACCGAGACCTTACATCACTAAGCCCGTCTTCCGTGAACTGCCACTGTAGCCTTGTAGATTCTAGACAGTACTCCCAGTTAAGCTATCCATAATATTAATAAAAGGCCATGTCATCTACATAAATCCTTCACTCGAGTTATCTATGTTATTTGGCGGACACAATTACTCCAGGCAAGTAGTTTAAACAAACACATAGGCTGGGAAAATCGGTCAATTATTTTAAATTTTTGGCTAGTCATCATAAATGTTCCCATTACACCTAACAACTGTCACAGTTGTCATTAGTACTAAAGTGCATTAGTGAGTCATTAGTACTAGCTATACTCGGCGACAACTTTTCTTGGCACTGGAGCGAAGGCTACGGAGGCGGGGCTTCTGCACATGTACTACTACGCGAAGTAGTCCGGTATGTCATGCGTTCCGTACCGCTGTAGAAAGTGATGGCTGTGCGCGATCAGCGTTTCACATCGACGCAGACGCCGCTTGGCGTTCGAGGTACACGTAAAAGGCGCGGCTTTCTCACGCGTTCAAAAACGCGAAGTGACAACTTATAAATTAAAACAAATACGGATATCTTACTGGTGTGAGCTGCGTCCTGTGTCAAAGAGCTACATGCAAAAAATGAAGGCAGTATTTTTCATATCTCACGTAGAAAATAAGGACACAATAGTAGGACTACATTCATTAGCGGTAGGATACGCGCGATTTGGCTCTGTAGCCTTCGCTGCAGTGCCAAGAAAAGTTGTCGCCGAGTATAGCTTTTCCCATCTCGGTTGCCTGCTAGCACTGAATACAACAGCTAAACTGCACAGCATTTGAAAATGTGTAGATTAGCCCGCATTAATAATCAATGAGGTACAACTTGGTTTCATAGAATCCACATAAAATTCCATACTAGAAAAAAAAAAAAAGAATCGTTGCTGTAGAAGGCACCTTTATTTATGCTCAAATCCTACAGGAATTTTACCAGCTACCTTTCGTAGCTCTACCCTTTAGCTTGCTACTCTATATCACTTCAATCTGGAAAGCTTGTCCAAGCTTTGATTAACTGATCATTTCACCCTACTTGGCAAATGCATCCAAGCCATTTATTAGTTTGTACAGACTACGTGACACGAACTTATTGCCTTGTCATGGTGTCCGTTTTATCACCTACTGAATTTCCTTCATGTATTATGACGAGTCACCGGTTTTCAATAGCATCTTGTACTCCACAAAATTTCTCGGGCTGCAGTATGTCGAAATAACACTGACCATCGGCCAGTACCATAAGAAATTACTGTATGCTAATACAGTCCATTTTGTACTTTCACTTGATGCCCTTTTTTTTTAATGTGTAGATTGCGCCAGAACAAATGAGAAAACATACACGTCAGGCTTTGCCAAAAAACAAAAAAAATTGAACTTCCTCGTTGGGCAGCTGCAATTTTTAGTGAAAAGAATTCGCTCAATTGTTCAGCTGCTAAATGCTTTTAAATATCTTGGGGCTAAGCCCAACTGTTGGCCTAAACCGAAAAGTGTGTCTTCGGTTCTAAAAGATACGTTCAACACTAATGGGAAGAGAAGATAGAGGTGCATTTCGTCATTCGTGTTAGGCACGCTATCATGTTAAGCAGATATGAGGTATGATGCATGCAGCATATCTTAATTCACCGAGTCAAAGTTTCCTCAGCTGTATTAATTAGGCCAACTGGATTTCACGCAACACAAACTATGCGGCATGTGGTAGCTATACAGGTCATGTGCAGTGTGGTAGCTGCATAGGACTGCTCTGTACCTACACAGTTTGGAATAAGTTTTTTAGAAAAACGTCTGTAATTAGTTGCAATTGGTCTTATAACTTCAAACTATAACATCTTGCCATTGAGCAATCAAAGCCAATCTGTAGCAAATCATGCATGCTCAACAGAACTGGTAAACCTCTCGATATATTCATGCCCAAAATATTTAATATGTGGATTTCCATTCTAGCTGAAGCTATCTTTAATTATAATTTTCTGATTACATTGCAATTAGTAATGAGAAGTGCTCTTTTTCCAGCATCTTCAGATAATCCACATGAAAACGAAATGCACTGATGCACTGTATGATGCTAAAGCAGACCTTGTAGCATACTAAATCAGCAACAGGAGCAGAGCCCAATAAATTTAAAGAACTTGCAGGTGTTAGGGAACGGTTCAAAAAACCTAAAAAGACTGTGGTCTACCATGAGATTTTTACCAATGGCATATTTTTCAAGGCGTCTGTTCATAATGCCTAAACGATCTTTTGTACCTGGACTGACTGACCAACAAGAAAAACACACATTCCCACAACTTTCCCTAGGTAGCCAACATTAAGTCACCCTGCATTTTTTTTTTCTTTTTTAGTGCATGCACTTACCGCCTTGGGAGATCTGAAAATGTTCAAATACTTCAATAAGTAGCTTTGACGAACTGCCCATACATAGGTATACTCAATGAGCACTTAAGCTTCACCTATACCACTGCTTGACCTTAACTGTAAGATGCCAGCATACTCTTGTGAAGTGAGCTTCCAAGTGTCTACTTTTTTTTTTGCATGCAAGAAGATAGGATATCAGTGGTCAGTTCTGATATTGCGTCTCTCTAGCATGCATCTGAATGAAGCAGCACGAGTGCATTGCATATTGTTCTCAGATGTTCAAAACTAAAGCTTGGAACCTTCAACCACAGAATGCTGTAGTCAGAATGGCAAGCACATTTCAGATGATGTGCAGGCAATGCATTCCGCTTTTCATAACATTCATGAATGCTTCGTCCATATGACGGTGGTTAGAGTAAAAGGTGTGGTGCACTGTTCTATATTGTCATATATTGGCTCTTTGGCTGTTTCTATAGAATCAGGTGGTGAGAAAGTTGACAACTACACATATGACACAGGTGGCATGTAGCAGTGTTAATGACCACAGTTAATGGGCACCTTCCAATATGAATGTCATACGCTCTTGAACAGCTACTGAGAACCTCTGCCTTGACTTGCTTCCAGAAAAAAGCCAAATGAACAATTAAATGAACCATGCCTCCACTTCAAGGTTATTCCTGTGCATTAGAGGCAAGCATAGAAAAGAGTGCAGACGCAAAGTGGTCTAGCACTGATTTCCAGCTTTTCTGTGAGTAATGCTCAACTCCTCCACTTTATAAGAATGTGTCGGCTATCAACATTATGGAAATTGACCAACAGTGTCTGGCAGACGAGAGGCAGAAGCTGGAAGCTGCAGTAATGCCAAGTTTGCCGACTTGATTGGGGTTACGCGTTCTTCATCGGCAAGACACAAGACCCAGTTAAACCACGAATGAGTAGAAGCTGAAGAACTTTATAAGCTTTGCAAGTGCTTCATAATCACTCCTTCTATTGGATTTTCACTGCTTGGGCGTAATTATTTGTCCAGGCTCTAAGGCATCCTTGGGCACATGCTCATACCAATTTGACCCAAACATCGATTTTATCTCATTTACTGTACATATACATTCTGATCTTCTACAAAATAAAAACCAGATAACAGTCGGTGCTCTTTCTTGCCTGCACGTTGGGAAAAAAAAAACATTCCAATGTGCTCTGCTAAACACTGTCATGAGCAGATGCTGTCGATTAAGGCGACTACAGAAAGCACTTCCAGCAAACTTAGGTACAGCATTCATTTCACAGTACATTCTACGAGTAGGTTGCCCATATGATCAACAAGTGAAGCTCACTTTCACATTTTAAGTTTAGTGCCACAACTCAAGTACTGGAATGTCTCAACATAGCCTAGTCTCATCTGCCAATACACCAGTGCTACATGAAAGCTTCCAAAGTAATTTCCCATATTTGGGCTGTTCCATGCTTTTCAAACTTGCTGGCTTCAGCCTTTGATGCATCCAGAGTACAGTGTGGAGTCCATAATTCATGACAAATAATAAAACAGGCCCAGGAAGTTACAGCAAGCCACTACAAAGACTTCCAAAAAGGCATCGTCATCCATCCTTCATCTCTGTGCCTTTTCTGGCATATCGAAACTCCTAAGAGTGGATATTCAGGTGTCGGAGAAGAGCAATTTACTAAAGCAGCATAAACTAAAATTTTTTATTCTGTTCCTTTCAGCAACATCTTGCCTTCAACTGCTGTTGCACTCTTACCTGACTGAAATACATCTTGGCAACGTACACAGGCAGGGAAACACATTAATCACCGAGAGCAGATATCTTGTTCTAAAGGGAAAAAAGAAAAAGAAAGAAAGAAAGGAGGTGGCGGGAGACACAGTGATGGACAGCTTTCCAATGTGTTAGTCGTCTTTAATTTCATCGCACGACCCACACACTCTATTTACACAAGGTCTGGGCACAGGGTAAGAGAGACTGTGTGCGCAGCAGTTACTACTTGTTGCGTGCCTATCGGAGTTCCATTTCACACGCACACACGAGATTGTACTGCTGAAAGCACGCACAACGGTCTCTGCTCTGTCTTTTTTTACAACATATTAAAGATGCGGCCATTGCCGAAAGATCTGTGGTGACAATGTGGGTTTCTCCGGTCATGGACCAGTCGTCGCAGCCGTCTCGGCTGGAAGGCTGGGCTAGATGGTGGGGCAGTGGGTGAAGGGAGGGCTCGTGGTGCATTGTGGTGAGGGACGAAGGGGCGGGGCATGGGAGTCTGTCCTTTGTTTGTACAACACGCAGCTGGCAGAACGTGCGATGACGAGTGACCCCCACCACGCGATGACGATGACTCGGTTGGGTGCTGCCAGGCACAGACTCCAGTGGCCACTTCGCGAGGCGAAGATTTCCTTTCACGGTGACGACGAGGGAGCCAGGCGACGGTCACTCGTTGCTCAGGATGCTTTGTGCCGCTGCTCGCTGCCCAGCCTCTTGCGGTAGTGCTTGATCTTGCGGACGTACCCCTCGACAAATGCCTTGATTTTCATAGGGTTGATCTCGCCCTTCTTGTTATGGCAGATCTGCAATTTTTGTTTCATTGAGAAAGAAGATTACACGTCACTACTGCATAATGCTTCCAGTCTGCACGGTGCCTAATGACGGTTACAGCCTTTCGATGCAAGTTGTTTGGGACAGAAAAAAAGAAAGGCAGTTGGTTCTCATGTAAATTCTCAGAGCACCACTTGCAGCCTTGCTAAAGTCTTTCTGGTGGACGTACTGCACTGCTCAGGGCCGTAACTAAGGGGGGGTTGTGGGGGTTCTGACACCCCCCAAAATTTTTTCATGCTTTAACTTTTCGGGTGATACTAAAGTATTTACACGCCTTCACATCGAACCACCAGTTGCCGAAGTTAGCCGTTCTACACATAAACACCCCCCGAAATAAATTCCTGGGTACGGCCCTGGCACTGCTAATACTCATTCATAAGCACAAAAAGGCTCCACATACCTTTTAAGCAATAAACTTAAGCTGTAATCTGATTAATGGGTCCCTAAACTATCAAGAACTCCAAATTTAGTTGTGCTGTTGAAATTGTGCACAAGTCTACAAGGAACACGTAGCTGCAAGAATTTTTTTGAGGTGGTGCCATAATAGTGGAGCTACAGGCGTTTGATGCTAGAAGTGCAGCCCTCACTCATTTCACCCTTTCCTTCACAACACTCCATTCGTCCACTTGTCTCTCCTCCTGGACAAGTGCTCCTTCTAGTCGTACACCGAACAAGACGAGGAAAGGCAAGCTGCATGCATACCTGCTAGCAAACAGGTTCTTGTTGGCCAATTGCGAATGTATGCTACTCTTGACAACAGCAGATTGGTGACATCTGAACGCACGCTGCAGATACCAGAAAGGCTCAGACAGAGGCACGATAGAAAGGCTCAGATAAAGGCACCCACTGCCATGTTTGACATTGTTGATCGTGATGGTATTTTTGAAGTCTACACACGTTTACTTGAAATGTTGAAAAAATACTGCAGGTGGTTTAGGGGCCCCTTAGAAAAGAAGCTTGCATTCAAGAAAAGGGCCTCTAGAAGTATTTGTGGGTGACTTAATGTTTTACGGACTTGCCCCGACATCACACTTTTAAGGACCAAGGCAAAATTATATGTGAAAGGTCATAAACGTAATATTGTATTCAACAGCAAGCAAGTTTGTTTGTGTGGCCAACCTTACTGCACCTTGAATTTTCATCAATGGTTACGCACTCCAAAAAAGGGCTTTTTATTATTCAACCAATATTTTCCCATCCATCAGGTCTCTCCTAGAGATAAGACTTGGCACACCTGAATATTGAGAGAATACACAGTCAAACCCTGTATAGTTTTCATCCTATTGGATAGTAAATATACCTTTGTTATACATACCTACCTCATATTTGTTATAAACACACAGTAATATTGACGAAGACAAATTTCAGTCAGGTATATGCAAAAGAAGGGCAAGCATGGTGCCTAGTACTGGAAGCGCAAGCAACCAACAGGTCAATGAAAGCACTCCTGCTATTGCTCTTACAGTTGATTCAACATTGTTGCTACTAGAGCAAATATTTCAAGCTTGAAGCAAATACACAACCAAGTTGCTGTAGCCAATACTGCGTTGGATCTTGTATTTATGATTTCGCTGCATCAGGCACTGAAACCACTGTGGCCACCGACAAAACTGTAGCACTTCTTCGAAACCAATACGAAATGTTTTATCCATGTTTACACAGTATTTAAATGCAACCAGTACTCATAATAAGTGATTTAATATGTCCAGCATCTATCGTTGGCATGAAGACTTCGGTATTATGACTGCCCAGCCTGGTATAGAACTTGACTCTTGTATGTTTATCACAGATGAGAGGATACTTGCATGTGCCACACAATTTCGTAAAGTTGCCCGTAGGCCACTGATTGTTTCAGGTTAATCCCAATGCGCTGTGGGTTTGAGTTCCATCATTGAAATGATGCAGCTGCTCCAGTAACCTAACTTTGGTCTACCCTGTCACATGATATACCTGCAGCAAGAGTAGAACACCACTTCAGCTGAAAGCAATAGTCAAGCCACATTAAAATGAAGTTACATATGACACGAAGATACATTCGCTGAGTATTCGTTGCAAGCACGAAAATTTTTATATTTACCTAAATACATTCAACAGTTCACATTAGTGTTGATTACAGACTCAAAATTCAGCTTTACATTGAGCGTCATGACATAAGCTCGGTGAGCAGTGCTGTAAAATGAAGTTAACTTGATGCCAGTCTTGGATTAAGACGTAAGTCTTGTGCCGCAGTCACATTGTGAAGGAAGTCGTGACATGATGATAGTGACATCTTTCATGCCGTTCTTACCCAAAATAATAAATTTGCAGATTCATTCCATAAATAAAAGTGTTGCTATAGTGGCATTTGTTTATCGATTTCTCATTACCGTTGATAATTTGACATTTGGTTAATTCGAATATTTTTCTCAGTCTTATGAAATCCAAATCAACTTGTTTTACCATGTGGTACGTGCCAACACTTTGAGCAGTTATTTACCATGTTTACTTGCTCTGTATTATGTTCTGTACATTTACATTAGTATTCTTACACTCTCTGCATGCACTAGAGTAGATACCAAGGTGCTTCGCCTGTTGGCCAGCACTGAAATAAACAAAGAACAAGCCCGGTGCCTTCCTTAGCATGCAATGTTGGCCACCCACTCTCTATCTGTCCTTTCACTTTTCTTGCAGATCCTGTCGGAACATTCAGATGAATTCACAGGGACGAACGCTCTAAAGCAGTTAGCAGGCTTGGTTGCCACTGCGAGTGGTCCTACCCGATTCACATGAGAGATTTGGTGTGTGGCAGCCGCTCAAAGGCAGCCACTGCGACAAAGGGAACAGAGCTTCCAGCCTTGCATTCTGCAGCTGACTGCCACAGCCATGGAACCACCATGGCAAGTCCAAAGCTAAAACAGATAGATGAAACACTGCAACTAAGGGTCATCACTAAAGCCCTTTACCTTTGGGACAGATTTCCGGAGGATGTCCTTGTACTCCTCCTTTGAGATTTCGCGGCGATTGTAGTAAGGCTTGAGTGCTAGCTTTACTTCGTCCACCACGCGTTCCTGCCTGTTCAGCTTCTTCAGGAACTGCAACAGGGAAGAAAGGGGACACTGTAATCCATGCACAAAACGAGACCTGCCGAAGAGACAATTAAATCGAATAAGATAATTCCAGTTATTGAATCACAATGATTTGGCTGACAACTGGAGAATGGAAGTTCCTCTAACAATCCTCCTTGATGTTTATGAAGTAAGGGTGAGTGAACATTCGAACTTTCGAATAGTGTTTGATATTCGAAGTATTCGAACTCTTGGAAAATAAATACAATGATTTCATTTGCTAAAAATCAAATCACAACGCTTCTATAAGTTATTTTAGAACTATGACACGCTCCTATGCTAACAATCCATTATGAAAAAAAGAAAAAAAAAGGGGGCAAGCACAATGCACCCTTATGAAAAGTGAAATTTATTCTGCTGGCAGTTCCCTTTTTACAGTGCCTTGATCACGAGCTCAGTCTACATGAAACAGTTTGAGAACATCTGCAAGCCTGTCGTCGAGGTCCAGATATTTTCCCATTTTCGGCCCGTAGAAACTTTTTTTTGGTTGACTCACAGCTGAGGACCTCCTTCCTTAGTTTTCACTACTCACGAACACAAGTTTCGTGTGCGCAAAATAGATGCAACGTAGCTGTTCCCAGCATGCAAAATAGCTTTTCTTTAAATCGTCTTTCATAATGAAAAAGGCACGTCACAATTTACATTTTGCTGGAAACAAATATGACTCAGGCTGACTGTACTTAAGCGCAGAATGAGCCAGCATGGAGAAGCTCTAAAATGCATTCCGTAGCCATTTTGTGGCAGCGATGTCACTACCGTATTTACACGAATGTAAATCGACTCCAATGTAGGTCGACCCCCCCCAAAAATCGCTCTGCAAAAAAAAAAAAAAAAAAAAAAAAAAAAAAAAAAAAGCTCTAGTTTTGGTTTTGATTTTAAGTCGACCCCCCAACATTGGATTGTCAAATTTGAAAAAATGGGTCGACCTATATTCGTGTAAATACGGTACATCTGCCACTGACACTCTGTGCTGCTAACACCGCAAATGTGGTTTCAGTTTCATACTTGATCGACTTTCTTTGTGAAATGTTCTTTCCGAATGATGTCCTGGCGCTGAAAAATCAGCCTGCAATTAAAGTTCGTTAGTATTGCCCCAGAAACGGTGAAATATCAAGTTATCCAGGCTTACGCCAATACTGTACGTCAGTGGCGTAAATCCATTAAGACCACAAGGGGGGGACACATATCTTGCAATGGCTGCCATTTTGTTTTTATCTATATGCTTTGTTTTTAATCATATAAAGTTAAAATTATGCATTAACATATATTAATAATACTAATAACAATAATAACAAAACAAGCATGAGCATTGGCGCCTGGCCAGGAAAAATAGCAGTGAGTATCCATTACGGTCACCTGTGTCACTAGGCAACAACTATTTTCGTTTCCATGCGACAGACAGCTCGCTGCCACCAGCTATACGGGTTTCCATGCAAAAGGAATTGTTCCGTTTGTGGCCATGTTTTACACTACATTTCAACGCGAAAATGTTACTTGGCCAGGTTTGCGAAAGTGCGAACTATTCCGGTGTCCACAGAGTAGGAGAGGGGCAGTGAAAGAGGAACTCCTGACTCAGGAGGAGCAGGCCCTTGTCTACCCATTCAGTTGGCCTTCAAGTTGCAGCAGCCTGCAGCGCTGCCTCCAGAGATACTGAAACACATAGCTGCAGTAAGTCCGATGCTGACTCTGCAGGCTTAGCGTCGATATTGTGATTTACAGTACCTCGACGAGGAAACATAAGACGACATTTAAAGTGTTGTAGACACCACTTCGGTTTCACCAAATCATGAGAATAAACACAATATGGCCTCCGCATTGTCTCTTTATATCACAACTCCGATACACCACTTTGCAGCATCCCTCCATAACACCAACCTAGAGAGAGGAAACGCTTTCATGTTTCCACCTCATAAAAATCAGGGATCTTCTGCAATTTTCTTGTGTGACTTCGCTTGGAAGTATTAGGAAAAATCTTCAATTCACACTCAAGCTTCAACTATCGAATTCCGCTTCGCGCCCAAGATCTTGCTATTCGCAGAGCTCTATTAAAAAGGCATGTGGGATAGTACTTTTTTTAAACAATGCAGAAACAACAGAACTTTCCCATGCTGCAATCGCTTACTTGCTCCATACCTTGCAGCACATGGCATAGTAGGCATGCTAACCACCTGTCCAGGCTATGATCAGATCTGACCTTGACGTAACTATACGCACCTTATAAAAAGTGCAGTACCTGCAAAGTGCGCTTTGCGTGAACCACGCAAGACAACACCGCACACATTGATTATCTGCCACAGACATGCAATGTGTAAATGACTGGTGCTGACTGCTACACCTGCTCTACACCATCTGCAGAAGGCTGTATGCCAAGATTGTTAAAGGGACTGACAACTGGCTAGAACATGCGATTAGACCGTGATGGAAATGAATGAAAAGACATGAATTATACACAGGTTGAAGCATCCTTTTTGCGATCCGAGTGGGATTTATATTTTTAAATAGTGTTTAAAAGTAACAATAAACCGGTATGCCGTGCAGCCTGGTGGAAGAGCCTTGAAGCTGGATTATGGAGTTGTTCACTTTGCCAACTATGGCATATGTAGTCTGATGCTTCCATGCACACCACAATTAGTGCTCAAAATCAGAGTATGTATATTATTATTTATTCTTGCTCTAATCCCTGCTGCTTATGAGGTAAAGAAAGTTGCGTACTGAGAAGCGGCGCCGCCTTTGTGGCAACCAGTGAAACGTGCCAAGCCACGGGGCATGTGCGCAGAGTGCATGCATGTGCAGCGAACCGCCGCGCAAAAACACGAACCGCTCTCATGCTCACCTCCCACTGCTTGCAGCATGTGTTGTGCGTATAAAACTTCATAATCACTGCAGATCGAAAATTTTGATAAACATTTCACGGCACTTTCCGCATTACCATTCCGTGATTAGACACTGACAGGTAAGCTTTCCATTGCACTAAAGAAAACAGGTACCGCAAAAACTGGTAGTCGGTCCCTTTAATGAAAACTACGAAAACAATCTGCACACTTCTTGAATTTCTAAGTCACATAGTATTTAAAATCATGGCGGTGGACAGGTCCTCAGGATGTGTATGTATTCAGATACTGCCCTCAACTATAGTAGCTGCTACCCTCATTCCATTTCCTTATATAGTACCTTGTGCAAAATAGCAGGCTAGAGGTGTAGCCACTAGCTCAGGCTGACCTGTCTGCCACGAGTGATGCAAGTGCAAACAAGAGCTCAAACACGAACACAATGAGATAGAAGTGAATACACTAAACGTACACGAGGCATAGGCTTGGAAAAAGCATCAAGTGGAACCAGATTGTCTTCATTAGGCAGTAAGATGTTCTGAACACAGAGTGATATCTTAATGTGAAGTGGCATCTTTGAGTGCAAGTCTTAGATTGGCACACACAGAGGTATGTTAAGTATGCACATCATAAACTATGCTGCAAGTGATGCACAGAAGTCGTTAAGATTATATAAGACACTTTTAATGTTAAGGGTGTGTGCTGCAAGCACACCAGCATGACTTGTATAAACACAAGAGTGTTCCAGGTGATATGTCTGGAAATGGCTACACAGGGCACAAGAGACATGAAAGTGGTTCCAGCAAGCTAAATTAAGAGTGTGTCAACAAATCTACAGCTACAGATTTTTCTAACTAGAAAATTAACAAAATACAAAAATATTCAAAACACAGCAAGTGCAATGTAAAATGCAGTACAGGGGGGAAATATTACGTACGTACTTTCAAACTTTCATACCACGCATCTTGCTTGCCTTTATTCAGAAAATAGTTACCCTACTAGCTTTCACAGTAAACTTCAGTGTATTTGATATGCCGAGCCAAAACTGACTGCCCCCCACGAACGGCTACACACAAAGTTAATACAGGGGTGCAACAGCCGAAATAGAATTTGGAGCAATTTTTGGAGCAGCAAAATGTTACTTTTGGAGCACTAAAATCCCAATTTGGAGCAGGTTACGAGGGAAAAAAAAAACTCTTTTATCAAAAAAAAATTCTTTTATCACAAAAGACCAAATTTGGAGCAGTATAAAAAAGGCTTACATTTAAAAAGAAAATGTACAAACCATTCAACATCACCTAAATAGTGCAGAGTGAACATGAGCACATCTATTTCAATAAAAGTAGTATTTTGAACCACCCCACAGAACAAACAATGATAAAGTCCACATTAGCATTTGCCGCACCTGTCAAATCTTTTGACAGACCCTGCGAATTCAAATGTGGATCTGCCAAGCTGGCGACCTTGAAATTCGGGGGATTCGTAAAGCTGAGGAGTAGGGGTGGCGAAAAAAAAAAAAAAACAGGCGCACAGTTTTGTTAGTTTTTTTTTTTTAGGGCTGCAGAAATGTCATATACTGCTCCAAATGATTGCCAATAACTCTTTTTAGGCGTCAGCGACCATACTATAACTCACAAGTATGCGGCGTATAGTGCACACGAGCAATTGAACAAAATGTGCTGTCCCGTGACTAGTGCTAACAGCCCCTTCCAAATCTTAATACGCTTTTCCGCAGGGCACCGGTGTACTGCGGCGAAGGTGGCTTAAGCAGCGTTCTGCAGTCTGCACGGGTTAGAACAAGGCCAGGAAATTTTCGAACACCGCTACAGACCCCCCCCGCCGCCGCTTTTTTTTTTTTTTTTTTCACGATGGGGTTAGGTTTAGGGTACAACTTCTCGGCTCGCTTGCGACACGCGTTCGACCAGATAAAGTAACAAACGGCGCGTGCCTGTTGGCCCGGAGACGGCACCGGATACCTATTGTCGGGACGACGCAACTTCAAGACAGAAAAATGTTTTATGTGCCGTTGCTATGGCAACCAACGTGGTCACTGGCAACACCAGTGTTCGCAGCACGTAGAAGTTTGTTTGCACGCGGAAAATGCGGCATACGCTTCCAGCACACCGTGGTTTAGGGTTAGGGTCTGCGCGCGTGGATTGATTGATGACGCAAACTGCAGGTGGCCAACGTGGCCTCCATTTCTCGCTGAAATTGGCGCAACTGAGGCTGGTCGGGCATTTTGGCGCAGCGTGGCGCAATTTCCGCCAATTTCATGGTTTTGGCGCAGCTCGGCGCAAAAGCGGGGAATTGTATCAATTTGGCGCAATTGGCGCAGCTGTTGCACCCCTGTTAAAGGGACACTAAAGGCAAATAACAATTTGCGTCAGAGTGAAAGATCAATGTTTGGGAATGTCTAAAACGTCAATATTGTCAACAGCAGTGCTCTACTAATCGAGAAATTAAGGCAAATGTATGACACCACATGCGCTACGAGTGGGACATCTAGGAAACGATCCCAATGACATCACAGCTACCGGCTACAATTAATCACTGGTAATCAAACCAGCTGTGGTAAAAAAAGCTTCCGTGCATTACAACACGTAATAAAATGCTCCTTGTCCGTTTCTGTTTGATTCTTAGAAAAAGGAACCGCCTGGCGTTACTATGGGGAAAGGCGCGAGTGGTTCAAAAATTGCGTTTTCGCTTGGTTAGGCTGGATAGGTGGCGCCATCTAGCGGAGACCAGTTGCACCGAGCAAGCAGAGTATTGTTCAATGGCCGTTGTTGTTGCTGTGGCTCCCGCTACTTTCGCTGTGCTGCTGCTAGTGTCGGCGGCCGCGCAGTAAAGGCGGGCAACATTGGGCACGGAAACAGTGACATCAGAGATTCCGCTTAGGCGGGTGATTTGAAGTGCGCTAACGCGATGCGGACCACTAAAACGTGATTTTATTTCAAAATAATCATTTCCATGGCACGAAAGTAGCACTACGAGGTTTCTGGACCGCTATTTCAGCAATCAATGTCGACTTAATATTTCCCTTTAGTGTCTCTTTAATACCTTCTTAGTGGAACGACACCGTTCAAACACCGTGACTCTGTAGTTGCCAGGTGTCGTGCGGCGATAAACAATAATGAAGTTGTTCTATAGTGAAATATTATATGCTCTCGTCAGGTAAGCGCAGTCCCAGCATTGACAAGTGTAGGCTGGTAGCTTGACCATATTTTTTTCAAGCATCCTATTGATACTTTCAGGAGAGGTCAATGTAGAAAACTACAACTTTAACTTAAGAATGCCAACTTTCAAATGCTGGATGTGACATAAAAGAAGCTTTTTCTGTAGGCTTGTGCGAATATTCGAATGATTCGAATATTCGAACGAATATTACAGTATTCGAATTTGCTTCGATTCGAATTTAAATTATTGAAAATTTCGAAGTATTCGAACTGAACGAATAGATGTATATTAGTCCGCATGTAACCCCTGTAAAGGTGGTTTCACTGCAGTGGAGCGGTGTTATGCCGTGAAACCACCTATCCAGGTGTATATTAGTCCGCATGTAACCCCTTGTAAAGGTGATTTCACTGCAGTCAAGTGGTGCTAAGCAGTGAAAACACATATCCAGGGGAAATCCGCACTGCCGCGAAGCCCTACTTCAAGGTTAAATGAAGATATTACCCTCACATCGATTCATTTTTTAAGTTTAAAAGCTTGTTATACCGGCTCATATGCTCTAATTATAGTAAATTTTAAAACGTAACATATTTTACAGGTTGTCGCTTACATTCTACCAAAAGTCAAATCCTGCTACTATTCAAAGTTGTTTCCACTTCCTTTGAACCAAAAAAAAAAAAAGCATTTGCAGGGCATTGTTTCAATAAAAAAAAATATATTGTACAGGTTAGTTAGGTCATGACAAATATGACCATTTCTCTTTATGATATGTGATGTACTATTCGAATTTGATTCGAAATTATTCGACCAAAATTACTATTCGCTTCGAATTCGCTCGACCCTAAAATTCACTATTCGCACAAGCCTATTTTTCTGGTCTCAGCACTCACCTTGTCCTTGACCTGCATCTCAACAGCCGAGCTGGGCAGTTCGTCGAGGATCTGGAGCTGGCTTTCGTCCATGCTACGACTGCTAAACTTGGACTCCGACCGGCTCCGGGTCACGTTCGACGAACCACCCTTCGCCTTGTCAACCACAAAGTGTATAACATGTTTGGCATCTTGTGAAGCACCACCACTACTGCTGGAGTGTTGCCGCTTGGACTTGGAACTGCCTTTGCCACTTTTTCGGTCCGTAGGTAAAAGGGAGTCGAACGACCCTTTCTGTGCAGCAGGTGCTGGTTGGGGAGGCACTGCAGCAGGCTCCGGAGGTGAAACGGGAACGTCCGTGGGGGGAATAGAGCGGTGGTGTTGAAACATCCATGTCAACGACACCTGTCTGCTCTGTCACCCGCGCTGCTGGTTCAGGGGGCAAGCTCAGAGTTGTTGGGGGAGCAGCAGCAGGTGCAGTGACAATGGGCGGGGCGGTCAGCCGCACGATAGGTGCTGGCGGTGGCCTCAGTGGCAAGAGGCCCATTGGCGGAGGCAGAAGTGCGCCAAGTGCCGGTGGCACAAATGGCGCCCTAAGGCCAAGAATCACAGGCGCTGCAGCAGGAGCCCAGGCACCTGCCAGATTTCCCATCACAGTAGTCAGAGGCCGCGCTGGCAGGAACGGTGGTGGTGGTTGCAACTGTAGCCCCGCCATAGCTGGGAGCACCGGAGGGCCAGTCACAGGTGCTGCAACTGTCATTGATGGCACGGGCTGAGTCAAAGTCAAGGACACTGCCGTTGCCTTGACGGCACGTGTCGGTGGCTCTGGTTCTGGTGGAAGCGGTGGCAGCTCGAGCTCGGGAGGTGGGCGAGGATCAGTCTCGGTGGCCGTTGTAGATGTGACCATCGGTGGTGGTGGTGGGCTCGGGCTTTTGGTTGGCTCGCATGGGTCATAGCTGTTGTCTTCTGGCGGCGATGGGGGGCGACCGCGGTGACAGCTGTTTCACCGAGCTACTCGAGATAGGCGGCTGCGGTAGTGGTGGTGACGGCGGCTGCGGCAGCGGTGGTGATGGCGGCTCCGGTGCCTGAGGAGTTGTTTGAGATGATGTTGGTGACTTGTCTGCAGTAGCAGGTGATGGGGGGTGATGGGTGCACTTCTGGGGGGTGTGCATGGCTTGTTGTCAGCAAAGCCGTCACTCACCGATGGTGAAGATGCCGATGCCTGATCACCAAAGTCATACGACGGAGAAGCTGGCGACCTCTCCATCCCCTCTTCCTCATCCTGCTCACTTGCTTCACTGTCATCCCTATTGACATCATGGCCAATCATATGGTGACGGCGCCTCTTTTTGGACAAACTCTCGTTGACATCACTGTCACTTCCGTATTGCGGCGTAGCAGGAGAGGAGGCCTCACGTTTCCGTGGCCTCGACTCCCTTGTGCTAGATTTTGAATGCGTATCAGGATCTTTTGATGGCGTGGCTGCCACCTTTGTTTCCTTTTTGCTGCGATTGAAATTTACATTGATTATGATACTGTCACCCTTGGCAATCACTTCTTTAGACTCGATGGGCGTGTGCTCTTCTGCCTCCTCTAAATCGGGACTGGGTGACCTCTCTTTCCGCCGCTCATGCTTATCACGCCAGTAGTCCTTCTCAACAACCACCTTTATTTTTTCTTCAGTCCGTCGTGGCTCCCTAGTTACTTCACGTGACTCCCTTGTTTCTCTGCTTTCCCTAGATTCCCTGCTGTCTTTTGATTCTCTACTGTCCCTCGATTCTCTGTTGTCCCTTGTCACATCTCTCGATTCCCTGTTGTCTCTCGACTCCCGCACTTCCCTCGACTCCCTACTATCCCTTGAATCCCTTGCATCTCTAGACTCTCTCCCTCGGCTGCCATCGTCCCTTGAATCCCTGGTTTCCCTAGAGCTGCGAGTATCTCTTGAATCTCGCTTTTCCCTTGAATCTCTAGTGTCCCTGTCATCGTAGCGTCTTGACTCTCGGTCATCTGTTCGACGTGAATCCTTGTGCTTGGAGGACTTCTCCGATGAGTGCTCTTCCGAGTGGTCTCTACGGTGGCGACTGCTGTGCCTGCGCTCGTGGCGTTCTTTTGAGCTGCTCCGCCGTCGGTCTTTGCTGCTGTGGCGAGTGTGCTCCTTGCTGCTGCTGCCACTGCTGCTATGCTTGTCTCTCTCCTTGTACTTGTCCCTGTGGTCTTTGTGAGATGATGACGACGATGATGACTTGCTATCTTTATACGATGATCTCTCCTTTTCCTTGTCCTTTTTATTCCAGTCACGCTTCTTGTCAGGGCGAACATACAGCTCCCGGTCAGGGCGCCGTTCCTTCTTTTTCGGTGGCGGAGGTGGCGAAGGAGAGCTTGCCCTCGCATCAGTGTCCTTGCGCGTCGGATTATCGGAGCGCTCGATGCGACTTTCTTTCTCACGCTTCTTGATTTCACGCTCTTTGTACAACACTGTGTCATCCCGTTGCTTTCCGTCTCGGTAGCTACGCTCCCGTGAGTGCTTTGACAGCTTCTTCCAGCTGATATCACTGCCAGAGTCAACCCGGCCCAACACACTGGTGCGCTTCACTTCGGCATGTGATGTTACAGTTGCACTTGTGCTATCACCTCCAATGCTAGATTCACTGTCAGCAGTGTGACTTGCTACTTTTTCACTTCTTTTGAGCTTGGGTATTCGTGGCAACTCAGAAATGTTGATGCGCGGCGCCAACTCGGCCAAGTCATCGGCAGTCGTCTCTGCCTCCTTTCGTCGTCGGCCTGAAGATGACGGAGACCTTTCTTCTACAATCTCACCTTCTTCACGGTCCTCATTATTGCTGTTTGTCCTCCGGTGACGCCGGTGCTTCCGATGATGACAAGTCTCTTTCTTGTGCTTTGTCTTGCGCTCCTTATGCACTGGATGTTCATTGTCCGTTTGCTCTTGTCGCCAAGGTTCTTCCTGCTCCCTGACAACAGCCTCAAGATTGTCTACCAAGCCATCTGTGCTACCAGGCTCCGATATATCTTCCATGCCGTTACTGGTGTCCTCAAGGAGGCCTTCTTCTTCAGAAGAGGATATATCTTCAGTATCAAGGAGGTTGCCCAGGAGGACACCGCCATCATCTGCCTCTTTAGATTCATCTGGTGCAGGGGAGGCGATGCCGTCACCTGGTCCACCAGCTGTCAAACTGCTGTCTTCCTGCTCTTCCCCCCTCCTCCTCTTCTGGCTCAGCCTCGGGGCTCTCAATTTCCTTTGGCGAGGATGCGTTGTCCTGTGTGTCCTCTTCGTCACCTTCATTGGCGTCTGCAATCACCTTTTCATCATTTTCTTGCCCATCTTCACCTTCTCTTGAAACCTCTGCTGCTTGCTCATCTGCTGGCACTGCTTCAGGAGAGACAGGTGCCGAGGAGTCCTCTCCACTCTCAATAGGTGATGCCCCAGGGACCACATCTTCCATTGGCGATGCCGGCGCATCAACAGGGGTAGGAGGAGATGGTGTTGCTTCTAGCGGAGATGATGGACTGTTTTCAGCAGGGGGGAGATGAAGGCGCATCTTGGATGATTGAAGAGCCCTCCTCTGTAGGGGATGCTGGAGTGTCTTCTACTGGCATTGAACCTGTCTCTTCCTCTTCAGGGTTCGTCTGTGAGCTTTCTTCCTCTTCAGCTAGCGGTCGCACTTCTGGTTTTTCTTCTTCCTCCTCCTCCTCTACCTCCTCCTCCTCCTCATCACCCTCTCCTGCTTCATCACCACCATCATCGCCTTCTTTGGCTCCATTACTTTCATCTTCACCCTGTTCCCCATCACTTGAGTTTCCATTCTCGACGATTTCCAGCCCACCCTCCTCATCTGATACTTGAGATGTGCCCTCATCGTTCTCAGGGGATGGGCTCCGCACATTGTCCGTTTCCAGGATGGGGCCTTCCTCCTCGCTCTCTTCAGCTGCTTTCAAGTGATCACCTGCAACTTCTTCGTCTTCTGGCACATCAGCAGCATTTTCTTGCTCGTCAATAACCAGCTCGTTTTCACTCGATGATGCTTCCTCGTCGTGATCCACGACGCCTGCTGGGACACGTCGCGGCATGCTCTCTCTGCCAATGGACACTGTGGCAGACACTCTAGTTGGGCTTTCACCATTCACCGAAGGTTCTGTATCATCTCCATTATGATTCATACCATCCCCCCCCACCATCACCACCACCACCACTGTCATCACCATCGTCAATGTCACTGTAAATGTCAATGTCGTCGTCTTCCTCTACCGGACCGTTCTTAGTCCGGTCCCGGCCATTCTTGCGGGTATAGGCATCTGGTGGAGAGGGAACCATCAAGTGGTGGTAGCTACCACAACCTTCCCGTTGGGCATGGTCGTCATGCCGACTAGGTGTTGTGCCGTTGTCCCCTGAAGCACCAACACAGCTTGAGGTGTAGCCACTACCACTCGACGCTCGCCGGCTGGGAGCCTGGTTTGCCGAGCCCGTTGAGTGACCACCTATGCTCGAAGGTGGAGGAGAAGCCGGGGATTCGGCAGGTGAACCAGGGGGGACTTCGAGGGCACTTGCGTGCTGACGAAGGCACTGCACGCAGGTCCAGAGAACCATCACGTTGCACAATAGCACCTGTGAGGCCACCCTTGGAATGGAACACAGACTGCATCTCCAGGATGCTGCCCAGTAGGTCACCGCATGCTGGAGGAGGAGAAACTTTGGCCAGAGCTGCACGCACCCTGCAAATGGTACACATGCAACTTAGTAGAGAGGTAGTTTGGGCTTGTTCGTGCTGCATTACTAATAAGGATGGTGAAGTTCTAAGAAGACGACATGGACTAGGGCGGACTAGAAGCGCCCATCATTTGTACGCCCTAGTCCACGTCGCCCTTTTAGCACTTCATCCCCACTCATTAATAGTACACATGCACCCTCGTGACAAACTGCTTTTGTAGCAGTTCCCCAGTGACAATGTGCCAAGCTAAGAATTTAACTTACAAAATTTTAAACATTTCTTCATATTGATGTTTAACAATATTCAAGTACAGTCGACGTCCGATTTCCCGGACCCTCAAGGGACCGCGAAAACGTCCGGAAAATCGGGCAGTCCGGAAAAACGAATGCACGCGAAAATGCACTTTTTTTATAGGTATTTTTCTCTGACGGCGAAGGTCACGGCTGGAGTACTGGATTCCCATTGCAATTCAGCGAATGCATCGTTTAGGTGGCTCTAAAAAGAGCCGTTTATATAAAAAAAATCCGACATAGCCGGCGCTACCTCATTGGTCAACACTTTGGCTCAATGAAGTCGCTTATTTTCTTTTGCATGGCGTTCCGCTAGCCCGCGATGATGTCTGCCTCAGTTTCAGCTAACGTCACGTTGTCTGATCGATCACAGTGTTATCAGTGCTCGCGTCAACTCCGAGCTCGTCGGCTGTGTGGGCGCTGCCTCGTCGTTCTCGGTGTCCGAGTCTTCGGAATCCTCCGTAACTTGAACGATTTTGTCATCGGTCAATTCCGCACAGAGCTCGTGGTCTTCGTCAGCGTCGGCGAAGCCCTCAAAGGTTACCCCGGCTGGAATCGAAACGCCGGCAGCGCGCAGATCGTCGAAGGCAACGTCCGCCAAAACAGTTCCGGAGAGTCTGTTGCGTTACCGCCTCTTGCCTTACGAGGGGGGTTTGTGCGCTTCGAAGGCGCGGACGAAGACGAAGGAGCAGTCGGTGCCATCGCTGTCAACGTCGAATGTTAAAGATCGGGACACGCGAACGCTGAAGATAGCGCCGATAGCGCGCAGCAGCACACAATCTACCGCAGAGCTTACAAAACAATACGTGAATGAACACCTGATGAACACAGCGAGGTTTGGCTAAGCTACGGCTGGCAACGGATTGGCGTGTGCTAGATTGTGGCGAGGGTACGGTAGCCGCGGCGCGGTGCGGCTGGCCACACCTGTTCCGGCGGTGCGAGCATAGCCTCCGAGATAGCACGCCGGCGCGCTGTTTCGGAGGCCATCGTGCGAGTATCGGGGGTTCGAGGATACGAGAAAAACAAAATGGCGGCATTGACGGCGACCCAGAGTCGGCGGTTAGCGGTAAAAAGTCCGGAAAATCGGACAGCGAAGGCTATAAGCGTCCGAAATTTCGGACTTTTTTAATACATTTAAACCTGGATATAACGAACCTCCATATAACGAATTCCTCGATATAACGAAGTTTTTATATTCCCCGCCATTACTCCATAGAAACACATGTATTTGCGACCTCTATGTAACAAAGTGGCAGCGGGAAACACCCTTGATATAACGAATTTTCGCCACCGACAACCTAAAAATTTTGCCCCGGATTTTGCCATTTTGGCACGAGCATGCATCTTCCGCAGTTGCCTCGCCGCCGACGAAGCGCGATCGGCGGCGTCGCGCACGGCGAGCTCGGCGCCCCAGTGACTGCGAGGCGCGCAGGCGGGCCGGCGCCCCTCGAGCCGGCGTTGCCGCTGTTCTTGCCGCCGCGGGCGAATGCGCGCATGTGCCCTCCCCCTCCCTTCAAACAAAAAAAGAAAAAGAAACCGACTAGCGTTGGCAGCGCCACTCTTCGATTGCTGCAGAAGTCTCTGAACTGCACTTCGTTAGAGTGACACATAAAAAAAATATATATATATATATTGCTCCGTGTCGGTACGCTTGAAGTTCGCGTCGCATATGTGAGGCCACGGAGCATATGGAGAGCGCTTTTCCAAATTGTATTCCGCGGTATACATGTCGTTCGCTCTTCGTTTTCAACGCCGCGCACGCGTGCATGGTTTCACTGCGCGGCGCGCGCATGGAGTGGCCCCCGACGACGTTCAGCTTCGCGCTTTTTGAAGCGGACAACCGTGTCGTCACTACCGAGATGTCAGATTAGGCGCTGATGTAAACTGTCCGAGACCGCGGTGACGACGGATCTTCGGAGGTAGACTCGTCGCGCGCTTTGCAGTCATGCGCTGCGCCGCGAGTTCGCTAGACACTCGCGGCGCGGCGCAAGACTGCAAAGCGCTCGACGAGTCGACCTCCGAACCTAATCGGCACTCGCGATATTCCTCCGAACCTAATCGGCACTCGCGATTAGGTTTGGAGGTCGACTTGCATTCAACACGATGGCGCGTTGAATGCAATGCAATGAATGCGAAAGCAACAAATTGTAATGTTATACGAAGTAAGGCTGGCTACCTACTCTTTTGGATCCGATATCGCGTAACCCTACAAAACGCTAGTGTAAGAAAATACTGCCGCTCCAGGCAGAAGTGCTCTTTTCACAGTCTCATCGCGTTGAGAGCGCCGCACGTGGAAAGGTATACGGGCCGCGGGCGCTGATGCTTGCCGAGATAGCGTGCGCGCCTGCGATCGTTAAAATCAAAGTTCACTGTTGCTGCTCGAGTGATCCCCCGACCCCTCCGCGTCTTTTCATGCTCGTTCAAGACGGGCGGGGTGTTTCCTCTTTGCCTGAGCATTCGACGGCAGGTCTAATACGCGGGGGGATCTTATCGCATGCGGCCTCGGAGCGATAGAGATGGGCCGGCTCGTTTGATCTCTGCTTCAGCAGCACTCGTCGCCCGCACTCACGCGCTTTTACCCATGCGTAAAATTTACGATGCGCGGGGGCTTGCTATCAATTTGGACTTCATACGGAACATGGCGGCGACGGCAAAAACCCGTAGAGAGTGTCTATATAATTTCTATCGCAATAGCAACGCAGTTTTTTACTGCTAAATAAGTGTTTTGGGTGAGCTCTGCCTTCAGTTCCCCTTTTGTTTAATTTGTGTGTTTCCTCTTCGAATTTTCGTGCTGAAACTGGATATAACGAAAACCTGTTTGTAACGAATTTTTTTCGGGAATTTGTCAATTTCGTTATATCCAGGTTTAACTGTACATTTACTCTATGGGGAACTTGACGGTGCCGCATATGAGTCCGGGAAATCGGGCATGTCCGGGAATTTCGGGCGTCCGAGAAATCGGACGTCGACTGCATTCACCCACTTGTTTGCAGACAAGAAAGCACTTGTTGTATCCCAAACAGAATTTATACTGCATGCACTTATCCGGAAACGTCAAACTAGTACTGAGCCTGCATCTACGTAGCCGCTTAAACTGCATTAGTATTAATGTTAAGAACACTGTAATCGATACTGCTTAAAATATTACAGTCTTTTAAATAAAGACTCATCCACATGTGTGACCTCTGTCTGTAATACAGCAAGCTTACAAAAAGAAAAAAAAAAGTGTTTTCTCACCGACTGAGTGATGATGGTGGTGGTCTTGAGATGGCTTTTTTGACTTGGGTAAAGGAGTGCCGTGGTAACCTTGGGCCGGGCAAGCATTATATCGCCCCCCACTGTCCTCGTCACAGCTGAAACCAAGGGAGAGCAGGAGGACATATCAGTACAACGCTACAAAAGCACGCTCTTAAAGACAGTGACAAACTCTGAATATCTCGCAACTGGACAGTGTTCACATGAAGCCAGGGGCGTAGGCAGAAACCTTTTTCAAGGGGGGGGGGGGGGGCACCTCTTAGATCTGAAGTGGGGGGCCGGGCAGGCAGATGTGGTCAAGTGTCATTTTGTGCTCTGTATGGCATGGCGAAAAAAATTTCAGGGGGGGGGGGGGGGCACAGGACCAGTATGCCACCCCCTGGCTATGCCACTGCATGAAGCTCAGGGTTTCATAATGTGTCATGTCTACTGACAATGACTTCGCTTTAGTGTGACCTAAAGAACACCTGCAAGTTTGCAAGTGAGATGTGCACGCTCAAAAGTATTACATGTGGATCACATGCCACATGTATGATTGAAATTAGTAAGCAAAACTACAACAGTGTTGTAAAAGTAGGATAAATAAAAGCACACGTAGAGTCTTATCAATGCCCTGCAAAGGGCTACCCCAATGAAAAGTTAACAAGGCTACATAACAAGTCTTGCAACATTCTCTAAACTTGACAAAAAAATGCTTAGAACAGCTCAGCATAGTGGTGTTTACAGGGGTGCACAAATATTAAATTTGAACATCTAAGTGGATCCAAACAAAATGAAAATGATTTTTCCCAACTAGAAATTAGGAAAAGGAGAAAAGCACGTTTATTGCACAGCAAATAATGTCCAGAAATATTATCCATTTAGCAGCGCTACTTTTGAGAGTACGGCCGGACCAGACTATGTCAAACTCATCATCATCAAATTATCCCTCAAATCGAACGATTTCTCAATATGGTAAATTTACAAGGATAATATATAGCAAGAACTACAGTTAAATTGAACAAAAATAACAAGTGCCAATATAATGCACTTCAAGCATTTCTGTCAAACATGCATTTGAAACATTATGGGGTGAAAAGTGGTTCACAACAACTGTACCATAGTACACTGCAGGCTAATGGGCCTTGGCTGGGACCACAGAAAAATCTGTATAACCCCGCAATTTGTATAGGCCGCGATTGTAGCACCAAGATTCTGCAGTGCTGAGTAAACGTTTAACTCTATACGCGTACATATAAACATTGCTGTCAAAGCAGGTGCTTTTACAGCATACAATTATTTAAGAGGCATTACATCGAATTATTCCTCACACTGAAGCTGCTTCTTTCTTTGATGGTTTGATGTAACCAGGTTCTACTGTACTAGGTGCATCCATTTTACACCAGGATTATCCCTGCCAAGCTTATTCAACAGCCGCAGCCCTCACCTGCCATCGAGCGAGACCAGCTCATCTCGATCACCAAACAGGGAGAAGGAAGGGCCGTAAGTTGAGCCTAAAGACTGTGGGCCCGTGGCGAAAGTGGAAGAAGAACCCAGGTCGACACGGCGCATGAGTGGCAAGCTCTGGCCTGGTGGAGGCCGTGCAAGTCCCAATCGATCGGCAATCCGCTGCCTCACCGATGGGGGGACAGGCCAGCGGTCTTGAGGACAGACGTGACCGGCGTGTCTGCAATAATGACCGAAAAGGAACCTGAAAGGTTACTCTGCTGGCATAACTGTGACCGATATTGTATGGCATTTAATAAAGGGTCCCTGAACCACTACGTGTTTAACTACAAGACAGTGTTCATTTCTCGCCTTTACTATCCTTCCTACAGACGCTATCCCCGCCTCGCCATTCATTTTTTCGTAAAACACGTTGACAATGTCAGCACTAAGTGTTGAGCCTACCAAGATGTCGCACTTTTTGGCTACATGCCGTTACCTCCTCTTGTACAGTAGAAAACGCACAAAACAAAGTGAAACCACTTGATCGCCTGTGACTGTAATTCGAGGAAAGGCCGAACGGGTGTGCAACTGCATGGCAAGGCAGACAGGAGACAATTCAGAACTGACATCCCTCGTATATGGACCAATCGAGAGCTTATTTCCACATGACATCATGTGAACAGACTGCTGGCGTCACGAATTCCATAGAAGAGATGGTAAACGCTAGAAGTAAATAACGCGCTCGTTCTTTGTATTTTCAAAGGTTTGTTTATGGGCCCTTTATGCCCGTTGAGTAGGTTAGTCAGTCTGTCACACTATCTAGGAGTTAACACTACTAGGAGTAAAGAGAGCGAGACATAACGTAGCGCAAGAAAGACATGCCTTGCACAACCAAATCATTACACTCCTCAAACACACTGCTAAGTGCAAAGAGAGCAGTACACTACCCTTTCTTTTTTTTAAAATGCAGTACATTCACATCTCATACAGGCCTGGGCAGAACAAAAAAATGGGTAAAAGATAGGAAAATGTGAGGCATTGCTACCTTAATTTGTATTCCTGTGCCAGTTCTCCTTGATATCAGATTTTAACACCATCTGCTCAAGTTACAGGTATCTATTCATTAATTAATACATTACAGTTGAAAGCAAGCAATGCTTATTCAAGGAATACTGGGTTACCGGAGAGGAATATGGCAGCAGCACTGCTGGAAGTGACATCTGATGATGCGGAAGCTAACTAGAAAGCATGAAAACCTAATAACACTGCAGTGACTTACACACACTGCTCACCTGCTTGTGACGGGTTAGTAATGCGATACTGCCAAGTACTGGCAACACTTCTATGATTTTCCTTCAACGAGGCCAGTGACATGCCGTGAATGTTCTTTCAGACCTGATGTAGTAGTTGGACGAAACACCGCAAGACATCACTACCAGCTTTGCTGCAACTGTCCACAACTCCAGTAACCCAGTAATCCTGTTTTGTAAACAGTAGGAAGGCCATGGACACACTTAAATCTTCTAATATTAACGACCATGATGGTATCCTCGCCTTCGCTGCCGCTTCTCCAACCAGCATGAACACCCCACAAAACATCTTGAATGCAATTAAAGGAAGGCCTCAAAGATAGATCCAAAGCATAGGAGAGCAATTGCAGTACAAAGGACGACAGAGTACTCACAGTGCGTCGACTGCTCTTGCGCTTGCCACCCTTTCGGTGAGACTTGCGGCTGCTGCCAGTCGTCGTCTTGCGCCGCTTGGCCGAGCTTCCCTTGGTCTTGGTCTTGCGCTTGCGGCGATGGCCAGTGCTGCGCCGCTTGCGCTTTGTTGTTTTGCGGCCTGATGACTTGCGACTCGATGTTTTCCGCCGTGTAGGTGCTGATGAACGCTTCGCTGGGGCACGTCTAGCTGATGATAATGACCGTTGCTGCAATTGACAAGAGGTGAGAATGACTGCATTGAATGTTCACAAAGCCATGGCTTCACATTCACCTTTGCTGTCGCACACCCTCGCCAACTCCCAACAGTGAAACAAAAGCTACGGGTCGCACCAACACACCAGAAGAAAGGCTCCTCCATTGTCTACCCCATCTGCTCTTTGTGCAACTGAATGGAAGCTTGATAAAAGAATCAGTGATATACAAACAGCAAGCCCCCCAACTCCTTTTTCTGCTCATCTAAGAACACACAGTCAGCTCTGGCTATGTTGATACTATCGTCCCTTGTCACCTGACCAATCAACCACTTTTATCACAAGATGATATCGTAATGTGCAAAGTGGCCAAGAAAACTAGGAGAGCAGAAGAATTTTTTTTTTTCTGTATTTATGGCTTTCTCATTGGACATAGCGCTACCATGTAAGTGAAAGACGACCATAACAATACAGAGTCAAACCCCTTTATAAGAAACACTCATGTAAGCAAAAAATGGGTATAAGAGACACCAGTGTGCCTGCATCGAAATGGAGATTGACCAGAAAATAAGAACATGGTGTTGCAAAATGTGTAGAAGACGAGGAGTAGTATCATCATTAAGAATCAGTGTTGGAATAAAGAGGAGGTCATCGGGGTGCTTCATCATGGGGACGGCGGCTCGTCCTTTTCTCAACATTTTGGTGCCGTGAAACCCGGGAGAAAGGGCCTTCAGAGGTGAGAACGAGCGGACTTTACGAACTCCTGACCGCATCTGTAGCCTGGAGGACTTTGCGACGCCGCCGTTGGGTGAAGCTGATGTGCGAGGCCCAGCCCGTGACCCAGATCGTGGAGCATGACACCTCGACGATGTCCGGAACTGTGTCGCGCGAAACTTATGTGACGGTTGCCATGACTCCGACTTCGCCTCGTGACGCGGCCGGCCAGTGATTTTTCCCGTTTCCGACACTGGACCGGATCATGGAGGCCCTCTTCGAAAGGCGGAGTGAAGTACGGAAGGCCGTCACGCAAGCCATCGCAAAGATCGAGCATCTTCTTCACGTGGATCGCCCAGCAATAAGTGAGTTGCGAAATATTCACCGAATTTTGACCGACCAGTTCGAGCTTCTCAAAAGTATTGATAATGAGATAGAAGATACAGTTGACATCGACCACTTGGAAACCGAGATAGAAGAAGCAGATGTTTATGTGCGCCAGATTATTCGAGCGAAAGTGAGAGCAGAGTACAAGATCGCAGACACATTAAACGCTCGACAGGCTCACTTGGACACGATAAGACAACATATCAGAACAGCAGTACAGAAGAAAATACTCTCTCCGTCTATGGCGCCACAATCTAGCCAACGCTTCTTCAATGGTGATCTTGATGCACAGAAGCAAGACGACTCGACATCACGACTAATAGTTGAACGTTCTGGAAGGTTGCAGATTAACGTACCCAATACGGATGCTACTACCATGCGAAAGAACACCACCGAGGAACTAAGTCAACTTGTAAATGCCCCTTCCACACATTTGGAAGTTCCGTCAACGTGCAGAACTCATGAAGCGATTGAAAGTACAGTTGCATCAACTCAGCTGTGCCTAATGGGAAATGCTTTCAGCACAGAAAATCGCGACGCTTTTGGAATTCTAAAAGACGATCCACGAAATCTGGAGGCTCATTGCACACCAAAAACGGCACATCCAGTTGTTATGCAGTCCTCATTTCCGTGCAAACAAATACCTGATGGAAGGAAGTCAAAGTCGTCTCACCAAGGGAAGAGAAATATAAAAAAGAAAACGAGAAAACGGAAGCCTACTGCCAGTACTTATCATAACCACCGCACTTCGAGTAAGCTACGTAGGTCAATGGCACAGCTTATATCTGCGAAGATGCGAAAAGTCAAGACAGCGTCAAAGCCACGAATGAGACAGCACAGACCAGGGCAGAGAAAAAAGGCTGATGATTCCAAGGTGAACGCAGCCAAGACGATGAAATCAAGAAAATTTCTCAGGAACAGCTACACTAGAACGTCGTGGAGGAGTCTGCATGATGGATCTTCCTTCCAAAGAAAACCGATCATCGACAGCACAAGTTCACCGAAGGCGACGCGTTCAAAGGCACGAGTATGGAATAAGCGTCAGATGCACCGCTGGAAGACGAAGCACAAGAGGAAACCCGGATTGACCCATATGGATTGACTTGGAACTGATACAAGTACTCATGAACAAACATTGTGTGCTTAGAACCCGGGTGTATTAGTGTTCGTCACCAGGCGTCACTGTGGGGGGCGCGGAGGATGTTACAAACTGGCTAGAAGACGAGGAGTAGTATCATCATTAAGAATCAGTGTTGGAATAAAGAGGAGGTCATCGGGGTGCTTCATCATGGGGACGGCGGCTCGTCCTTTTCTCAACACATGGTACCCTGCTTATAATGCTTATAAGGAACACCTCACGTAACGGACAAGAACTGCTCACCAGTGCATGTATCTTATAAAGGGGCTCAACTGTAGTACTGTATGTGTTCTGTACCCCCCCCTCTTTTTTTTTTTTTTTGCAAATACCAAATGTTAGGAAATGCCTGAGATACGCAAATGGCACACAAAGGAGAAACAGTAGATTATATTGATCAACAACAGTTACCTATGATTAATCAACTTCAACAGGATGGACTTGGCAGATTTCATTATCTGATTGGTCACGGTGACCAAGTGGCAGGAAAATTGCTGGATCAGACAGCAGACTCATTTGTTAGTACTTACTGGACTCTAACACGCCCCAGAAATGAATTTGCACTCGCTTTCTATATGATCGCAGTATAAATTCAAAAGCATTTAAACAAAGCTTTTGACCGGGCATGTAAAGCACACCCTATCAAAATTCATGATGTCTGTGCAAGACAAGGCAGTAGCGACACACGCCTTTCAGTTTCGTGTTTTTTCTCTATCAAGCTTTTTTTTTTCTTTTCTATTCATGGTATTGAGTACCCCAAAGTCGGAGTAATTCCCTAAGACAAATTCTTCCACAGCAGTACTCTTCAAACTGCGCCAAGAAGCAGCTCTTTTTCAGGAGTCATCTCCACCACCAGCATCCCTATATGTGCCACCTTTCTTTAAATCATCACTGCCAGGCAAACCCCAGCAAAGTCACAGGATGCCTGTTTTTTTTTTTTTTTTTTTTTTTTTTTTTTTTTTTTTTTTTTTTTTTTTTAATCCAGTCTTCTACCACCCTCTTGCAGAGAAAATGAAACAAAAGCCAACTGCCAGTCGTAACTTCAGTGCTGAGGGAGGCGCAGCTCTAGGCTTAACGAGCGTGACTCATTATTGGCTATATTGGTACAATGTCCAATGTGTTAAAGCATTATTCCAGCTAGTCTCTTCAGTGCCCCATGAAGTTTAGGAAGATGTCATCACAATGTGCCCACACCACAGGACCAACAAGCAATGGGGTCAGTCACTACTCACACAGGGTTCAGGTGACGACGTGGTTACTTCCTCAATGGCTGCACGGCGGCGCTGAATGCGGGTGCGCACAGTTTCACTGGCGCGTGTACGGGCAATGGCTCGGCGAAGGCCACCCACTTGACCAGGCCGAAACCGTGATGCCAGCATGTCTCTGAACTCTTCCATCACATCATCAGGCAGGGGCTCATCTATGACATTAGTTCAGAAAACACAAAAGGAACATTGAGGCTCCCAGAAGAGTCCTAGGCACCTAAATTTTACAACAAAGAGTGAGAGTCAAGAAAGTGGCTGTAAGGATAAAGCAAAAATCTTCTAACATTGTATCAGATTTCAAATCCCTTTACTTCACCTTTCTCCCTCTTTGAAAAGAAGCAAAAAAGAAAAAGTATATTTGAGGAGCAGCAAAAAGTTGCTACAACATAGCTTGTCAGTGTTCCATAAAACTTACAACGAAATGTTCGCGGCAGCTGCTGAAAAGAGAGTGGTCTACTCGACACAAAACTGCAACTATGGCAGTGGACTTGCTACTAGGCAACCCCAAAGTCACATATATATGATACCTAAACCATTTCTGGCCTTTCCGCCAGGCTAATGATATCCAAACCATATCTGACTTTTGCACCAGGCGAACAAGAAATGCGCTTGTAGCATTGAACATCACCAAATTTCAAGTAAGTATTATTTCAACGATCACAACACAGAGAGAAGTTTCTGTGAAGAAGTTATTCCCTACAGTGCTGTAGCTGTAAAAAGCTCGCAACTGTCAAAAGTTCTTCGGCTCATTATGTGTGGTCTCGTAGCAACAATCTCGTGCTGCTCTGCTTGCGATTTCCTCCAAACAATGCCCCTTCATTATACAATACCAGGATGATTAAGAACTTTTAGTTCTTGAGTTCCAATTGCCAAAATTCAACATCTGTTGCAGACTGCTTGATCAGACACAAAAGCAGCTATCGGTGAAAAGGATACCAGACCAAGTTGCACTTGGAGTCTGTCGATCTATGTACAATCCCCACCAACCAGCTGCGTTTGCTGCGGATTTTTGTTAATTAAGGTTCACACTGTCCTTAGGTCTATGTGAGCCCAATTTAATTGGATGTTGTGATCTCCATTTATGGTATGATACTGAGTTCACAATCTTTTCACTGAACCTGAGGAATTGCCCCATGAGCGACAATGTTGAGGGCAATAATCTGAATGTCATAGATTGTGATCATAGCTAACAATTAGACATCACATACGTGGATTGCAGCATAAAAGGCTAGCCAGACACCGTGTTCTTCCTCCCATGGCCTATATTGACCACAGTTCCTAAATGTGCAGGTTTGCCTATGTTTATCGCATGGATGTAGCTACATCAGCAAAATTAGACTGATGAAATCAGTGTACAATTTCACTTATGCTGCTACGTCCACACCATAAACGAACAAGGTTGCACCAGTTTTCAATTCCCCAAGGTTCACGGTTGCCTGTTCCTAAGACAACTAAGAAAAAGTAGACTGTGCACGAGAAAGCAAGG
Organism: Rhipicephalus appendiculatus; assembly: GCA_030522465.1. Lineage (NCBI taxonomy): Eukaryota > Metazoa > Arthropoda > Arachnida > Ixodida > Ixodidae > Rhipicephalus > Rhipicephalus appendiculatus. Next base: position 167,064 of record JALIZH010026049.1, read on the forward strand.
ACAGCGGCGATAATGTGAATAGAATATTCCTGTATGCAAACCGATAGCACTTAGGTGGCATTACTCACACCTTTACCAATGACACAAGACAATCAGGTCAGTTTCAAGCTCAACCTTGGAATGCACTGAAAACAAAACATTTTTCTGTTGTCTGCTGCACTGGTAGTACAAGTGGCCTCATATGCATAAGGTATTTGATACTATGCAGACATTTCCTGTAAGGTCACTCACCCTCCCCCCATCCCCTTACCCCAAAATATGTCAACACAGCACACTTCCCTTGTGCTTCCATGCAGAAATACAACTTTTGTTCAGAACGTAGATTTACCCCCGTATTCAGAAACGCTCCTTGACTTGAACTTGACTTGCCACCGCCTTCAATGCAGCACAAACACGTTTCGAACGCGCTGTCTTTAGGCGGTGGGTGCCAAGGCAGCACAAGCGTGTTTCAAACGCGCTGCCTTAAGGTGGTGGCAAGTCAAGTTCAAGTCAAGTAGCGTTTATGAATACGGGGGTTATACTCCCAATGCACTATCATCGCCACCAAAATCGGGCGATGGAGTGAGCTCATAGTAAACACATCTGAGCAGAGGAAACTTCACATCCTGTCATGAAGGCCACTTTCACTATGCCTGTATGAGTCTAGTGAAACAATAAGCTTCACTCGTTGCTGTCAGACAACCCCTCATGCCTACCATCCTCTGTGCCATGCATGGCATTCGGCGGCATGGCTATGCAGATTCAGGGTTGTGCTCGATTATGATGCACATACAATTGTCACACTCGTATTATCCTACAAATGGTAAACATTAGATTTTAGGAAATACGGTATAGCTTGACCTCAAAAGATTTTATGCTATATTAGAGTCCATGTTGCAATTCTGCTTTATTTAGTGCACAGAGGAACATATGGACTCTGTCAAGCATGTACAGAAGGCAACAGAAGTGTAACGCACATGACATGTTGGGCGATAATAATAGGTAATTGTTGGAGTTTCATGTCCCGTAACCACATTATGATTATGAGGAACGCCGTAGTGGAGGGCTCCAGAAATTTCGACTACCTGGGGTTCCTTAACGTGGACCCATATCTAAGTACACAGGCCTCTAGCATTTCATCTCCGTTCAAATGTGGCTGCCATAGCCGGGATTCCATCCCGCAACCTTCGGGTCAGAAGTTGAGCACCATAACCACTTTACCACTACAGCAGCTAGGCATACCGGGTGAATCGAAGTGTTAAACTGAAAGCATCATTGCAAGCAATCTAACGTGCACGTAAGGCTCACCTTCCAGCGGCGCATGGTCCGGCGCACAGTCGGGGCAATACCATTCCTCTATTGGCACTGAGTCTAGTGGGGGGGCTCAGACATTCGCAGTGATAGCCCAGATCACAGGCATCACAAAGCAGTAGCCGGTCCTCACGATCACACCGACCGCACACCTCGCAGTATGTCAGGTCCTCTTCTTCCTGTTGCTCCTGTTCTTCCTGCTCACCAGGGGCTGGCACAGAGATTTGATGCACAACATGGTCCCCCTTGCGCACTAAGATGAGCCGGAACACTGACCGGTCCACAGGGCACGTGTTCATGTTCTGCACATATGCAACAGCCCCACCAGAGACATTGCGGGTAAGCTCATGCGAATATCGGTTAACCTTACCGCAACCAAAACCTCCAGGTGATGCACACACACACGAGATAACCTTGATCGGCATTCACGTGCCTGGCCCTAGTAATAACTCTAATAGCTTGGCGCTTGATTTATTCACAAGGGCACAGTAGTACACCGCTGATACATTTTTTAGGGGACCATCAAAAACCAACAAATGTGCGAGAGGAGCAATGGAGGAGGCAAGAAATGGGAAAAAATCAAAAAGTCACAGTTTCACCGCAAGGGTGAAGCAATGAATGCGATAGCAAAAAATTGTAATGTTATACGAAGTGCGGCTGGCAGCTAACTCTTTTTGGATCCGATCTCACGCAACTCTAGAAAACGCTTGTTTAAGAGAATTCTCTTCGCGTTGAGAGCGCAACACGTAGAAGGGTACACCGGCCCCCCCACTGTCGGCGGCCGAGAAGGGGGAGATAACGCGCGCGCGCGCCCCCGCTCGTAAAATCGAAGGTCGCTCGAGGGACCCCCCCCCTCGCGTCTTTTCACGCTCACGAACGGCGGGCGGGGCCGGTTATATATATACATATACATATACATATACGGCAAATGACGGCGGCGGACGAGGACGGCGGACAGCGGCGACGCCGACGGCGAAAACCAGCCGCGAGTGTCCATATAATTGCTATCGCAATAAAACTAAAAAGTCCTAGTGAAATGCACATAATTTTAGTGCTTAAACTTCCAAAGCCTGAGCAGCAATGTACACTGCATTTTTTCACAGCCAATCTGCACAAGGTGTTTCTTGAGTGCCTGTAGCACCATGTCGCTCTTGCCATGTTCGTTTGAGCATACATTCTAAACAAATCTAGGGCTTTTACAGCCAATGAGAGCATTGGCTCCGGCACCTGGACGGTATTCTCAAGTGACCACTCACAGTGATACCTTCAAGAGTTTATTGCCGGACGCATTGGCATCTACGAGCAATAACGTTCTTGGCCCGCTGTCTAAGTAAGGCTGGAACAGTGCCAGATCAGTGTAGACAACCGAATGCCTCGCAAAACTTAAGTGACACCGAAAGCAATCATCCAAGAATACAGCCCCTGCTCCACCTTCTTCAAAATTTCACTGGTGCACGAATCAGCTCACTCAGCGACAATTTCATCAATGGATTGAACTGCCAAGGTGAGAATGGCATAATCCATAAAAGAACATAACCATTGAGGCATATGGCAGCGCACACCAGGTAAAACAACGATCACGCATGCAGAGGAACGACACAAGCGCTAAACCATTGCATGCAATTCCGTTTGTACCAACAGTTGCAGGTGTCAAAAACTATGCACATGCAGCAAGCTTGCATGACCAATGTGACACCTCACAGGAAACACAAAGACAGCGCGACAGAATGGCAAAAAGAATTTTTAGAAATAAAGGACACCTGCAACGATAACAATGAGTCCATGCCAACGCAGCGGCCGTAACAGACTTTACTTTTGCTATCTTCATGCGCCGTGACCAATTTCAGAGCCAAAACTCGTCATAAACGCCACCTTTGGATAGCAAAGACAGATTTCAATAGTTTTGCTGGCAGGAACTGGAAACATGTCATTGGTGATGTCCACGAACACACTGTACAGCTAATCCCATAGTCAAGCTTGGGTAAGCGGCATGGAAAGACAACATGGCCACTCTCCGTAGACACCAGGCCAGCTTGGAGTGCCAGTTCACTGCATTCCATACAGGAACAATCGTACACAATCGTACAGTTGCAATGTTGCCAGTGGGTTTCCCAAAGTATTGGATCCTATGGAAGTTATGCTGGAAGGGGCCAAATATGGCACAGCAGCACGGAAAACGTAGCACCGGGGAACATAATAGCGGGGTTCTACTGTATTTCACCAATTCTTGCATGCTCGTTTCTCCAAATATAATCTGTCCAGAAACTGGTCTGAAAACTGCCTGTTTTGTAGTAATCAAATACAATATCAAAACTGCATTTGCAACAGCTGTCAGAACCAGCCTAGAGCGTAATCATCACTGCCATTACGAGGCATAGAAAGATCTTTTTCTGTAGCACGACATGACCAAGACACATGACTTGTAAGTTCGACTAAGAAAACCAATTAAAAGAAAACAAGTTATTTTACGTGTTAAACTGGTGGCAACAAGTTCACACCACGTGTACATATTTTGTTTTAGGAGCAATACGCGAGCAGCAGAATGAACAAGCCAGCTGGTTATTCTAGGCATAGCCTATATGTCCCATATGCTATTACTGCAGAGTTGTTTGATACATGAAATGTGCTGTGGACCATATGCTAGACAAGCGTAGAGTATTTCATAAACTGCTATAAAAATGAAGCAACATGTAAGCAATTTTTTTTTAGCAATGCCAACAAGCAACAGGTTTTGGTGCTGTGGAAGGCAACCGTTCACCGCTGTTTGTCACATTGCCAGTCTTGGACCAGTCAGAAAATTTAGGATGTCCAGACAGCCGCTTTTGCTGTATGCATGGTTGAACAATGAACTTTGCTGTAGGACTTCGAATGGTTTTGAGCACCAATTTTTATCGCATGTTACCACATGCTTCACAGATCCCAACCTCCAATGATGCAGCAAAACTTCTCTATACACTCAAACCTCTTTATAACGAAGTTGCATCTTACACGGAAATAAGTTCGTTATATCCGAAAATTCGTTATAAAGATATAATTTTAACACTATACCTGTTGCAAGAGTATTCTTCATTTACTTCGTTATAACCAATATTTCGTTATATCCGGGTTCGTTATATCGAGGTTTGAGTGTATTATTGACAATTTGATGCAAAAAACAGACTCATTCTAGTGTTTACGTGTCAAACCACAGTAGCATTATTTTTTTGGGACGTGCTTAGTGGGGATTGAATCCAGGTTAATTTTCGGCCACTTGGGGAGTGTCAATGTGCACCCAATGCATGCTACACGAGCCCCCCCGCCAACGTAATGTGGATGCCGTGGGTGGTATTGAACCTGTGAATACAATCCCAGCAGTGCAACGGCCCAGCCACCCTTATTACAAAGCCATCGGAACAATGACATTAGGAAGAACAATGTCGTGAGTACCAGCAATATGATTTCGCATGCCGACACGAGTTGAGTAGGAGCTTTGACTACGTGTCCAGACTCCTCGAAAATTCTTCCATGCAAAAGCAAACGTGAAAGAAAAAAAAAAGATAAAGCGAGCACGAAAAGTTGGATGCCCACCTTGGCCCACTCTTGGATGCAGTCGAGACAGAAGATGTGGTCGCAGCTTTCGGGTGTGCCCACTTCTTGGCCCAGGAAACGATTGAGACAAACAGCACATCGCTCAGCCTGTGCGTCGCTCAGGTCACTGTCGCTAGCCTCGCCTGCAGCGTCGGCGGCCTTGCGTGGAGCAACAGCGACGACGGCCTTCTTGGTTGGCACTGCTGCCACAGCGATGGCCACCTGCTGCTGGCAACCTTCCATAAGCAGCTCTGCAATAGAGCAAGCGTGAATGAGCAGCTGTAGTCATCCGAAGCTACAAATGATGGAAATTGCGTACTCAACTCCATATTACAGCAGGCAACACTATAAAAGCCAGTGAGATTTTTTCTCAGTGTTCATATCAGCTAACAAAAAATAATGTGTAACATAATGTTGTAACATAAAAAAGAAAAATTCATGCATCATGTAATTTTAAGCAAAATGAAGACTGTTTATGTCGTGAGGTAAGACAAAACTGCATGAAAGGTGTCCGAGATCTGAACCTATTTACTGCCGTATGAGCAGAGTAATGTGCTTCTGCAATGGGCAACTACAGCACAGCATTTGCACTGGTGACCAAGACATTGTGCACCACTTACTGAAGCACAAAGTTGTACATATATTACATCATTTGACTTCAAAGGAGTATGGACAGTTAAAATTTTTTAAAAATTCGTGTGCCAACGTGTATGCGAGCATGCATTGACAGTCGATCTGCTATGCTTAACAGACACTTTTCAACGCCTTCGTCATCGTCAAGAGATGGCAGACTACACTGCAAGTCCAGAGAGTTAAAGAACTTGTGATGTAGGTGGTTATGGTTCTTATACAAGTGAAGTTCATACTAATGTCGCAAGGCGTTGCGTTTTGAACTTGGTTGCAAGGCACAAACATTTGAAAATTGATTTTAAAGATGTTTTAGGTTATATCTGCAGCTGACACATTGTAGCTGAAGCGCGTGTGTCCACATAAATCAATCTCGCCAGTTATTATCTAGCACTGTCTGCAACCCTTATATCGTTGAGCCTACAAATCTAATTGGATGTATACCTGCGTTGCATACGATGTTTGTCATGGCTGCATAAGTGGTTGTTAGGCCTAATCAACGTTGCTTTGCTGGGTGTTGGCAATACAGTGAAAGCTCACTAATTCGGATTTCACGGGACCGGAAAAAATAAAATGTCTGAATAAACCGAATCCGAATTATCTAAAGTATATGAAAACAATAAACAACATACCACAGCAGTCACATGCACTGCGCAAAGAACCAGATCAACGCAATGTAATAACCGCCTTTTCGTCGCCTGCACGCGAAGAGGGATTGTAACTCGTTAGAACGCGGCCTAAAACTGATACACGTTTCTTAGGACAAATGCACTTTCTCGGCTTAGGCGCGGCGCAGCGTTCGATATACCGGATGTCTTGCTGCGCGAGAATTCGATATACGTGTGCACCAGCCTCATACTTTTGCATGGGAACTTCAAGGGGATTTCTCAACTGTTCGATATAGGCAATAATTCGATATATTCGAGTTTGATATATCTGGGATCGACTGTATCACATTTTGAATGCACTAACGAAAAAAAAAAAAAAGGTAAACCAGGGGAGGTATTCCAAGTTGGAGATATATCACCAAAATGTCACTTCGATTGCGTGCTGTTTGGCTAGTTGAGGATAGGCAGGCAAATTGGTCACTTCAGTCATTGGACATGCAAGGTTCAACACCACGCAAAGCGGCACTTTTGCTGAAAGCAATCATCTCAGAATACGGGCCTTGCAATGCAGGCTACAATGATCAAGTGTTGTGCACTGGGGCAGGTGGTTATGGTAATATAGATGTGCAAAGACAACAAGCGCTGCACCTGCAACAGGAACCAGGCATACAAAAACGGTGTAATCACATACTGTTCCCACCATACCCACTAGGTGTCACTCACCTCAGAGTTACCTATATAAATTCAATGTCTCCTAAGCATGTTCTCACGTTTTGGGGAGGTACGATAGAGGTAACAACATCATGCCGAAACAATGGGTCTCCACAATGCTGCCAAAATCTAAATGCGAGTTTAATATGTCCTAGGCCTTCTGCCATCAGGGATTGCTGCTTGATGGACAGCCACAGCAACCACGCTACAGCAATCACATTAGGATGTTGCTATAGAGTTTTAACTGGCGTGCTGTGATTACAAGAGAAACAGTCTAGGTACCATTTAATATTGCGATCAGCAGCAATACTACGGCTTCCCATGTATGACGACATGCCCATATGGGTAATTCATGTACAGCATAGTGATGTGCTGACGGTTACATAAAGAAAGTGTCACTTCAACAATGATTATAGATATTTGCAGTTATTCCTACAAAGTTGATGACATGTCCAAGTGGTGTTGGTTTAAATAACTAGCAAACACCTAGGAGTGAACAGTACTTCACGGATCTCTGCATTTTAGCAATGGTTGTAAGTAAGGAAAGGGCTGTACCAGAGACATGGCATTACATGTGCAAACAGCTAGTGTTAAAGAGGTTTATGTTGCTCATGAGGTCTTGCTCCCTATCAAATGATAGCGCCCTTCGTCTCGCTTGGCTGCAAGATCAGATCAATGAACTGCCTACCTTGAGGAATCTCCTCCCACTCTGACTCGCCGCCACCTTCGTCCTCTGCCGCAGAGTCGGCTTCTTCTGAGGACGATCCCGACTCCCCACTGCTGCCCTCATCGTCGTCGTCATCCTCATCGCCACTGCCTCCCTCCGATTCGCTGTCCGCCGAAGACGACGACTGCTCTTCCTCTTCGTCAACTATCACTCTTACGTTGCGCTTGCGCCGCGGAACTATCTCCTCCTCGTCAGAGCTCATGGCAGTCACACCTCTGTGAACTCTTTCACCTGGTCATGGTACAGTCTGCCTCCTAGAGAGCACAGGAGAATGACATCAGGTACTGGCAGTGCAGAGTAAGCATATCCTTAGCTGAAAGTGACATTCATGTGCGAGAGTATTGCAGTTCTACATAATTTCACAATTCATAAGTCAGAAACAACCGCACTGCAATGCCAAAGAAAGTGTAGCTTTAGATGCGAAGCATCTTATGCTCGGGGCTCTGTCCGTCCCTCCCGCGTCCCCCGTCCCGCGTCCGGCCACTGTCATGAAGTAGGGAAGCACCCATTATGCGAACCAGAACCCTGCAGTAATATGAAGGCCGTCAACCATAACACAGTCATCAGAGTCATGGCTGAGAGCACAGAGAGGCTGCTTAGCAATGGCTAGGCAGGTGGTGTCTGTCGCCCAGGTTGACCCCATTCCTTGAGTCATGGCCGAGAGCACAGAGAGGCTGCTTAGCAATGGCTAGGTAGGTGGTGTCTGTCGCCCAGGTTGACCCCATTCCTTAATCTTGCTTGCATGTGTTTGGAGGGGGCTTAGTCCTTCCCGCGTCCCACACGACCACAGAGCATGCACGTCCCCTCCCCCTCTCTCTCCTAAGCTCACACCCTTTCTCTCCTCTAGGAATCGTCTACTCTACGGAGCGGCCCCCCGCGTCCCAACACCCCCCACAGCGCATGCGCGTCCCCTTCCCTGTGCTCTCCTATGCTCACCCCCCTTCCTCTACTCTAGGAATCATCTACTCTACAGAGCGGCGCATGCGCGTCCTCTCTCCTCTAGGAATACTCAACTCTACGGAGCGGCTCCGGCGTCCCACATCCCCACAGCACATGCGCGTCCTTTCCCCCCTCTCTCCTCTTGGAATCATCTACTCTACGGAGCGGCTCACGCGTCCCACACCCCCCACAGCGCATGCACGCCTCCTCCCCGTCTCTCTCCTCTCCTACGGTCCCCCCCCCCATCCTTTCCTCTAGGAATCCTCTACGGAGCGGCGCGAACGACAGGTGGTGCGACAGCTGCATACTTCCGCTGGGAGCACCACGGTAGTTCCGCGGTATGAAAATGACGGAGCGCGCGCGCCTCATTCTCTCTCCTACGCAGCGCCGCGATGAGCGCCCGGGCCGCTGCCGCGAAACGAGAGCGGCGACGTTTCTCCCGCTCAAGCTAACCATCTCCCCGCTGCTTCGCATCCACACATTGTTCCCTTTAGCGGGAGATGGGGAATTTTTTTTGTTGGTCTACTGCATACGGACGCACTTCAGGCAGGGGCATGGCAGTTCATGTCTCTAAAAGCACGACAAAGTCAAACAGTGTTGCAAGTGCTTTGCACATGCTTTAATCAATAAATATGCTTCACTGACAAAAATTAAGCATTCTCAATTGCACAGATACAGCTTCTGCAGTTGTCTTCTTACACATCAGGTGCACACATCTCTCGCTTAGCAAAATGCACAGAACATAGCCACTGTAGCACATACAAATTACAATTTTGTTGAAATTATTTACCTAATGACAGAATCATCATCAATGCAGTTGCAAACACCCAGGCACTGCAGGGAACAGCATTCTTTCATAACTGAACCTCCCAGAGGCACAAAAGGCACGCAGCCAAGCTATGCTCAATTAGATCGGCAGTTGAGTGAAATGTCATGCCTATTGTTGTTCACATTAAAAGCCCACAAAAGTGCAATAGAAATAAGCTTAATAATAATATCTGGGGTTTTTACATCCCAAAACCACGATATGATTATGAGAGACACCGTAGTGGAGGGCTCCGGAAATTTTGACCATCTGGTGTTCTTTAACGTGCACTGACATCGCACAGTACACGGGCCTCTGCCATTTCGCCTCAAATTGAAATGCGACTGCCGCGGCCGGGATCGAACCCGCGACCTTCGGGATAGAAATAAGCTTAGACTCATGAATTATTCTTTGAGAAGATTATTTTCGTTAACTTAAAAATCATACATCCATTACAAGAAGAAAAAATTATGCTCGACGCTTCAATCTTCAATTCCGTGCGGAAACTCCGGTACTAAATATCAGTGCGGTGTCACGAAATTCAATCTTTTTTTTTATTTTGGCTACTTTGACACATAAAACTTACTGAAACTTTCCATGTTAAGTCTCAGACCCCCCTTAGAGCACAGTGTGATTTATCATTAGAGATAGAGATTTATGCAAGTTCTAGCAGATGCCGTTAAAACTGATGACGTCCTCATGAGTTGGTGAGGGACTTTCTATGCTTCAATGTAGATAAATATGGAACGCATTGTGACAGAGCTCAAAAATTCAAACTTCACTGAATGGTGTGAAAATTTCACTACCACGCAGCAGGGTTGCTGAATGCAGCAGCACATGCACAAAATACCTTCCATTATCGCCTCTAACCAAACTTTCTGCAAAGAAATGCTGTTTTCACAATTACTGTTCCCTTTTTCCATTTGTCCATCATCCACAAGACACCCATTCTACTTATTAAGATGAGCATACCCTAAGCAACAGGTCCGTTAAAAAGAAAGCAAACAGCTCTGCACTCACAGGTGTTTGTTGTTTCAAGTAGTGGCCTTATTTACTTTGGCAGAAAGGTATCAGCAAAGATGGCATGTTCTCTTCTTCCCCCTGGGGAATATATAGAAAAACAAAAAAATCAAACATAACACCTCATCAAACAGACGTCATATTAGCACAAATCTAGCAACAAGAAAGGTTCATAACATTAAACAAAGCATGACATATGACAGCTCTAGAGAGCAGCTTGTGATACAGTGAATCAAGAGCTACAGATTCGAGAAAACGATCTCGTACAACAGACTGACTGTACTGCTCTTTTGTGGCTTTCCCAATTTGCCAGCTCTGGTGTTGTTCCATGAGAGCAGATTGCAGAATAAGCAAATCATGTTTCTCTACATAGGCCTCTTGGTAGATGAAATAATCTGGTTTATAGAAAAGCCACGACAGCATATGAGAGCGCACCAAGGCTTTCCGATATTTATGCAATGTTCACTTAACAAAAGAATTCAAGGCCAGAAATGATATTTTAGTGCTCTTTACTGAAATGTCATTTTGCATTCGTAAGCTTGACGAATGCAGTGCAAGTTTAATTGCACTGTTGGCGCCACATAACAAAGACAAGAGGAATGCGTGTAATTATCGTGCGGAGCCTACCTTCAGTGTCTACATCTTCATAGATGCCCGAGGGGCCTCACAATACACTGAGAACAACCTCACACTTATGATGATGGCGCAGAGCCCATACAACATTTGCCCCTCAGTCCTTCATTACAATAACAAAATCGCCTGTCCAGCACAATTGGCTTTTGCTTGTTTTGTTGTATTATCAGTGCACAAACATGCTGGACCCTAACACACCCAGTGGTTGTAGCACTTGTGCCGTTTGCAGAGAAGCTGATATACAATCTTGAGGACATTTGCTTCGGGATCATACAGTTGAAAATCCATCTAGCGAAAAGAATCCGATTCCCTGGCAGGCACCCATAGCGCTCAATTTGTCATGAACCCAAATTAACTAACTTGGTCACCAAACCCGATTTAAAGGGACCGACAACCGCCTAGAAAATGAAGTGAGACGACTCCACTAATGGAAAGATTGTTCATCGCGCTGACTCAATCTAACCCTGTTTTTTTTCGTCAAAGATGGATTTATATTTTTATTTCTTCATTGAAAGTCGCGAAAAATGACCTTCGGCGCGTGCCTCTGGAGGCAAAAACATGAATGATCCGATGCACCCGATCACGTGACCATTTATTGCTGTACGCGGTCGACGATTTTTTTTGTTAGTACTGAAATATTGTTCGTTCCTTTATATTCAAAAAATATTACTCCATAAAAATGTACATATAGGCCTGCGTTAGTAGTATGCATTAAAGTGGCGCTGCCTTCGCGTAATGTAATGATCCTATGCTCGTCAGCGCATCTTGAGCAACTTCAGCGTGCTCATGCAACCGTGCACACAGTTTCCAGGTCGCTAAGATTTTGGAGCGACATAGTTTTGCCACCTACACTTCGTCTCGGAAATGACGCGCGCTGCTACTCAGCGCAGCCGTGCATATGTGTAGTGACGTTTTCGATGACTTGGCTTGGCTCGTGTATCGAGAAAGTAACAACGCTGGGACAAGCCACCTATGGCAGAGGCAAAGGCAACCTTGGGCACAGGCACACACAACGCGGTACAAATACGGGGAATGTGTATAAAGCTACATCTTATTGTAACAGCTTGTTATTTTCAAAAATTGTTGACAAGCTCAAGATAAAGGTGGTTAAGCATAGTTACAGGAACTACTGCAAAAGCAGAACGACGACAGCTTTCCCAAATAGCGAAAAGGGCTAGCGGCATCGCTATCAATACTCAGCATTGCTGGAGAAGTACGTCCGTGTTTAGAGCCTTTCAGATAAAAAAATACTGCTAATAAAATAACTATGTATGTGCTTTCGGGATTAACACGTTCGGCTACAAACACTATGGAGGGTGAGCTTTCTGCCGCGCCGTAAAAAAGTGGGTCGAAAAAAATCGGTTATCGGTCTTTTCCACGTTTTTCCTAAAATAACCCAATAATAAGTGGCAATTTCCTTCAAACTTTGGCACAGACAAATTTTTCTTAGTGTGTCTGCTCCAGTACCCGTGCCACGACGACCCAAGAAATGGCATTCAGCAGTTAAAGCATTAAGTTCCTGAATGGCATATTTTTCGGCAGAGCTGTCACGTGTCTAAATTTAATGGCATTTGATCAGATGGTGTCGATAAGTGATTTTTGAAATGAACAGTTTTTGGGTTATAATAAAATATGAACATTCATTTTAACAACTCAATAATCTGCGTTCTGGGATAGTGAAATGTGGAAGTAAGGACACTATAGTGCCATTAGCACAAGTCTGCAACTTTTCAACTGACCACAGCAACTTCGGTCATTGCAAGTTGAATGTGAAAACTGAAATCCCACACGGCGCCGATCATGCTGAAGTCGTAGCAATGCTGAAGTGAATATCACTATAGCGCAACCGAGAAAAGACATGCTATTTGGTGAAGGTCATGCTTAAAATATTTTTGCCATGATAGATGCTATTTCAAATGTTTTATGTGTACTGCAGTGAGCAAGTTTTCGTGTTGAGAGTATGCATTTCTCAGTCGAATGAGTTCCAGCAAAACCATTAGGTGATGAATGACATTAAGGCAAACGCCATTGGATATGTTAATGCCATTTCCTGAGCCCATGCAGCACAGGTATAACACTTTCGCGTTATACCGTCTACAAATGAAGTCATGGCCCTAGGTTTATTTTAATAGGCTGCACGCCGATCCCATGCACATAATGACGGATTCGGCTGTTGGTAACTCTCTTACATACTAAATGGCCCAAGAAGTTGATGCCTTTCTTATTTCATGGTTTACACGACATAGCACTGATCAGATCCTCGCAACTTTTTCGCTCGGTCTTCTCGCACAAACAATACATTGTTTTCGTTGCGTCTTTACATATCGGTGGAATGTGATTGCCCCACCTGACCATCTACCTGCCTGTGTCGCCCACACATGGAGCCCCGCATATACGGGTGGCATGGGAGGCTCCGGTCCAGGCTGCTCCTTGGATGCACTCGCAGGTCATTTACATGTACAGGCATGGGTTTTCGGCAATAACGATGCTGTGATAGCTTTTCGGTGTCGCTACGTTACAACTTTAGATATCGAAAGACAAAAAATTCCCTTCTCAATTTTACGAGCTTCATGATTTGACGAAATAATTCGAGCGTGGTGAATATTTCGTTAAGCCAAGTTTTAACCGTGGTTGTGTTGCATGCATCTGCATGAAATGGCTGAACAAACCCCACTAGTAATATTTTCTAGTGTCTTGAAAACACTCGCTTCCTACGCCCATTTTTTTACAGGCCAAGTCATGCACAGGAAACTGTGAAAATTCTTGCAATGTCTGTGTTTAATTCAGCGCCTTTCCACGAGACAGAAAGAAGGCCAGTGCACTCACTTGGAAAACCAGTGGACAAAGCCTAGCCGATCTCAGCAGCAGTCAATAACCAAGCAGACTTGATGAACAGATGACCATGTTCTCAGCACAAGTCTGCACAAAAATAAGGGAACATTGTGACACTGACAGCAAAGCACACTTAGACTTTCCATAGCTTATTTTTCTTTCCTAAGGTGGGGCATCAACAAGTATAAAGGTGCCCAAAATAGAGATGGTGGTTGTGGCCCTATACGCCTGTCATCTATAACAGTAACAAAGAGTAATGCCCAGAGTTTCATATATTTGATGAGCGCCACTACAAAACTCATTCAGAGTAAGAAAATCTAAATAAAGCATTTACTAAAGTCTCTTTACTGAACTTTACTGAGAATTTACTAAAGTCTTGCTTGCATAGGACTGCATGCAACAGGCCTGTCGTTTTAATCCGACAATAAAGAAACACTAGCTTTCAGCCAAATGCCCATTGTAATAAAAACTACTACTTTTAATATACAACTGAAAGATAAGCCGTGTTTTTGGGAATGGCACTGTGTATATAGACTATTTTACGGGTGGGTTTGAGTGCCCCCATATTGGGCTGTTAACCTTTGTGACTATTTTACGGGTGGGTTTGAGTGCCGCCATATTGGGCTGTTAACCTTTGCGTTTTGTATCTTTAAGAGCTCAACGAACAGTGTTACGGTAGACGCATACGCATGAAAACGGTTGGGTTGGTGCCTACGATGTTTCATGGCCTTATTAATTCACGTCGCAATACATAGTTTTCACGTGACGTCACAGACAGGTTCTCTGCGCTGGGGTCTCTAAGATGGCGGCAACCGTGACCTTTCATCTCATTAGAGAACGTCAGTGCAGAGGAGGACGGTCCCCGCGTTCTTTTGTGTTCTCCCCCACGTTGTTCTGTTCCTGAGCCACGCCAAGGGGGGTAACATAAAGGAACGGAAGGGGCACCGGCACTAATTTGATGTCATGGTTCAGCTGGGGGCCCTAAGATGGCGGCCATGGTGACGTCAATGCAAACTATGTATATACAAAAACAAGAAAACATCGACTTAACAGTCCAAGATGGCGGCGCCTAGATGCCTTACGGGAAATAGTCTATAGACCTTGTTAAGGGAGAGAAGGGTCACCTCCTTTTTGGGCTGTTGCTCGGGGGTACAAAAACTGACGTCGCAGCCTCGGCAGTGCATTCTTGGAGGGGGGGGGTCATGTTAACAACAGCCCAGAGACGATTATGGCGGCGCACAGGGAGTCTTCGTTGACAAGGTGCATATGGTACAATGCGCAGCACATGGAATGACACTTATGTTTATTCATACCCACTTCAGTGTATGTATATAAGCACTAATATTACTGCGTTTAAAGCCGCTGCTGGACATGAACCCCAGAACAGATGATCATCTAATGAAATATTGTCTTTCCGGTGCGAGTTGCAACGTGAAACAACATAGGCCGTGGTAAATGTAGCACAAGCTGGTGAGCAATGCGACACAGGCATCACTTTTTATTTACTCGTTCTTCACAAATAGGACCTATAAATATTTGAAAGATGCAACATATTCGGCGAACACTCCCTATCGACCGCATCGACGTGGTGAAGGGACGATTAGACAACGGCTACGAGCTCAGCAGCAACGTGCTCTGCAAATGAAACCCGAAAAGACCAGTCCAAAAGGAAGAAAGGGCTCTACGGCACTAGCACGTAACCTCGTTCAACGGTCGCGCCTTAACGCCCAGTAAATTATATAAGCTCTGGCTCCGCAGCCACAAACTACGCCAAGCAGGGTCCCAAATCGCCTTAGCCGGTTCGAATGGAAAAGAAAGAAAACAATACACCACTGGATCACTACACAGGGCGACTTAAATGACCGCGGTAATGGCTCCTACAGATAAGCACGCCAAGCAAGCAGCAACTGACGTGTCGCACATGTTGCCTCGCCGACTAACCAATTTTTTTTTTTTTGTTGTTGTTTTTTAGCAGCGGAAAGCACCAGCAACCTAATGCGCGAAGCACTGAATCCGAATGGGTTGTGCCCGATACGAAAGATCCAAAATCCGATGTCGCGGAGGAGACGACATACTGGAAACTTGACTCGATGCCGCGCACGATTATGACGATGGTCTCAAGACCTCCTATTTGAAGATCGCGTGCAACGCAGCGCTGTTACATACCTGATCGCATTGGCGAAACAGTTCACGGGGCGTAAAAATGCTCCCTAGACGGACACAACGAAGAGCACTCTTTCTCCGAGCAAAGAAAATATCTAAAAACAAGGTCGGCAACGAAGGTCCAAGCACGGCAGGTTTAAAATATGCGCCTGCCAACTTTCGCGCTGTAGTAGGGGGCAAGAATCACTGTCGGGAAAGTGCACCAAGGTTGAAACGGCCGCAGACATCGGACACGAGAAGCCCGTGGCAGGTAGAGTTGAAGTTTCTGCTTGTTAGGCTTATCGTGGACACGGTGCTCAAAGTAAGAGTATTTCTGCTGACGTCCGGCCAGCCAGATCGTCGTACTCAACGAGAAAGGAGAAGAGTGTAGTTACAGAATGCGTCCGGAAGCAGATCTTGGCCGACATATCGCACTGTGGTATGCGTAACAGGGAAACGACAAGCACGCAGGAGCTCCCGGCACCTCATCCAAACGGCAGCTTCGGACTACAGATCCGTCAGCACGCGATATTGCACCACTGAAAGCGCACTGGTTAGCAGTACAGGCATCCATGCGAGCGCGTAGCGCCGAGAGAGAAACTGATAAATCATTACCAAACGGCGCGTGCCAAAGGTGCGCACCCAATTCTTTATGCGAAGCTCGACATTTACTGCTCGCCGAGACGGCAGCCATTATTGTCCATAACCTTAAGCTCTTCCCGGCAACCATTGCGAGAAATACCCGGATGCGACATTTTCAGACTTTGACGAGAGATGGCGTCTCTGTCGACCGCGAAATTTAAACGTTCATTGCAACGTTAATTGTTGCTGCTGGAAGTATAAAAGCAGACGTGGCACTAGTACCTTCGTTATTTCGCTTAGCTTTCAGCAGCAAGCTAAGCGCCCGGCATTTAACTCCTCGGCATCTAACAAAGCAAAACAGTGTAAAAAACTGTAGCTTACGAACAGGGTGCAAAACCGAGGAGTTCGCGCTTTAGCTTGCTGCTGCGAAGCAGTCGCAACAGTGTACTATGCCGAAATAAAGAAGCTACTTCAAAACTGCCAGGGAAGCTAAACAGGGTACAAAATCGAGGAGTTCGCGCTTTAGCTTGCTGCTGCAAACAAGTAAAAGCAGTCGTAACTTTTCCGCACAGCGACAAGTAAAAGCAGTCTACTGCCGAATTTTGCAGACAAGTAACTTAATTCTGCAAACAAGTAGAAGCAGTCGCACTGCTCGTAACTTTTTCCGCACAGCGACAAGTAAAAGCAAGTAACTTAATTCTGCAAACAAGTAGAAGCAGTCGCACTGCTCGTAACTTTTTCCGCACAGCGACAAGTAAAAGCAGTCTACTGCCGAATTTTGCAGACAAGTAACTTTAATTCTGCAAACGAGTAGAACCAGTCGCACTGCATGCTAAAAAAACTTGCGACCGCTTACGTTTGCAGCCGCACGCAAAATAATCACCGAATTAACAGCGACAAGTAAAAGCAGTCGAATTAAAACAGCGCCACCAGCAGCTTCGTTATTTCCGTTTCCGTCATTTCAGCACGACTTTTAAAAACTGCCGAGATGTTCGCTATTTTGCTTGCTGCTGCAAACATAGGCGGTCGCAAGCTCAAAGAAGTCGTTGCATTTCTGGGAGGCGCATAGACGGTAAGGTAGGCAGGCCCCTAGCCCGAGCGCCTGCCTGCATGCAGTAAATAGACAGATAATCGGGGGGATAAACGTTTTATTTTAGCTGTCCGGGAGGCGCGGAGTGGACCAAGGTAGACAGGAGTCCGCGATGTCTTGTGAAATGTAGTAAACGCGGTGAAGAGCAGACACGTCGAGAGAGCACCTCCTTGAAGCTGCCGACGGCGCTGGATACAGCGCCACAGGTCCGTCTTTGCTATGGGCAGGTAACAGCCGAACTGGTCGGCTCAACTGCTGCGGCTCTTTTGTGTTGCAGCGCCCTTGGATTGTGGCCGTGAACAGAAGCGGACGAGCGGAGCTATTGTGAAGCCACTGCTAGGCTCGTCTTCGGGGCCTCCCCCTTCCACGCCCCTGACAGGTTCCATGGAGACTTTCAGCCGAGGAGGGCCGTCAGGAGTAGTCTGCAGTGAATATTGATCAGTAGAGGCATGCACATTTGTGACAACAAGATTCCGTTTCCAGAAGAGAGCAGGTCCACCAGAGAGCCCCCCTTTCAGCTGCCGACGGCGCTGGATACAGCGCCACAGGTCCGTCTTTGCTATGGGCAGGTAACAGCCGAACTGGTCGGCTCAACTGCTGCGGCTCTTTTGTGTTGCAGCGCCCTTGGATTGTGGCCGTGAACAGAAGCGGACGAGCGGAGCTATTGTGAAGCCACTGCTAGGCTCGTCTTCGGGGCCTCCCCCTTCCACGCCCCTGACAGGTTCCATGGAGACTTCAGCCGAGGAGGGCCGTCAGGAGTAGTCTGCAGTGAATATTGATCAGTAGAGGCATGCACATTTGTGACAACAAGAAGATTCCGTTTCCAGAAGAGAGCAGGTCCACCAGAGAGCCCCCCTTTCAGCTGCCGACGGCGCTGGATACAGCGCCACAGGTCCGTCTTTGCTATGGGCAGGTAACAGCCGAACTGGTCGGCTCAACTGCTGCGGCTCTTTTGTGTTGCAGCGCCCTTGGATTGTGGCCGTGAACAGAAGCGGACGAGCGGAGCTATTGTGAAGCCACTGCTAGGCTCGTCTTCGGGGCCTCCCCCTTCCACGCCCCTGACAGGTTCCATGGAGACTTTCAGCCGAGGAGGGCCGTCAGGAGTAGTCTGCAGTGAATATTGATCAGTAGAGGCATGCACATTTGTGACAACAAGATTCCGTTTCCAGAAGAGAGCAGGTCCACCAGAGAGCCCCCCTTTCAGCTGCCGACGGCGCTGGATACAGCGCCACAGGCCCGTCTTTGCTATGGGCAGGTAACAGCCGAACTGGTCGGCTCAACTGCTGCGGCTCTTTTGTGTTGCAGCGCCCTTGGATTGTGGCCGTGAACAGAAGCGGACGAGCGGAGCTATTGTGAAGCCACTGCTAGGCTCGTCTTCGGGGCCTCCCCCTTCCACGCCCCTGACAGGTTCCATGGAGACTTTCAGCCGAGGAGGGCCGTCAGGAGTAGTCTGCAGTGAATATTGATCAGTAGAGGCATGCACATTTGTGACAACAAGATTCCGTTTCCAGAAGAGAGCAGGTCCACCAGAGAGCCCCCCTTTCAGCTGCCGACGGCGCTGGATACAGCGCCACAGGCCCGTCTTTGCTATGGGCAGGTAACAGCCGAACTGGTCGGCTCAACTGCTGCGGCTCTTTTGTGTTGCAGCGCCCTTGGATTGCGGCCGTGAACAGAAGCGGACGAGCGGAGCTATTGTGAAGCCACTGCTAGGCTCGTCTTCGGGGCCTCCCCCTTCCACGCCCCTGACAGGTTCCATGGAGACTTTCAGCCGAGGAGGGCCGTCAGGAGTAGTCTGCAGTGAATATTGATCAGTAGAGGCATGCACATTTGTGACAACAAGATTCCGTTTCCAGAAGAGAGCAGGTCCACCAGAGAGCCCCCTTTCAGCTGCCGACGGCGCTGGATACAGCGCCACAGGCCCGTCTTTGCTATGGGCAGGTAACAGCCGAACTGGTCGGCTCAACTGCTGCGGCTCTTTTGTGTTGCAGCGCCCTTGGATTGCGGCCGTGAACAGAAGCGGACGAGCGGAGCTATTGTGAAGCCACTGCTAGGCTCGTCTTCGGGGCCTCCCCCTTCCACGCCCCTGACAGGTTCCATGGAGACTTTCAGCCGAGGAGGGCCGTCAGGAGTAGTCTGCAGTGAATATTGATCAGTAGAGGCATGCACATTTGTGACAACAAGATTCCGTTTCCAGAAGAGAGCAGGTCCACCAGAGAGCCCCCTTTCAGCTGCCGACGGCGCTGGATACAGCGCCACAGGCCCGTCTTTGCTATGGGCAGGTAACAGCCGAACTGGTCGGCTCAACTGCTGCGGCTCTTTTGTGTTGCAGCGCCCTTGGATTGCGGCCGTGAACAGAAGCGGACGAGCGGAGCTATTGTGAAGCCACTGCTAGGCTCGTCTTCGGGGCCTCCCCCTTCCACGCCCCTGACAGGTTCCATGGAGACTTTCAGCCGAGGAGGGCCGTCAGGAGTAGTCTGCAGTGATTATTGATCAGTAGAGGCATGCACATTTGTGACAACAAGATTCCGTTTCCAGAAGAGAGCAGGTCCACCAGAGAGCCCCCCTTTCAGCTGCCGACGGCGCTGGATACAGCGCCACAGGTCCGTCTTTGCTATGGGCAGGTAACAGCCGAACTGGTCGGCTCAACTGCTGCGGCTCTTTTGTGTTGCAGCGCCCTTGGATTGTGGCCGTGAACAGAAGCGGACGAGCGGAGCTATTGTGAAGCCACTGCTAGGCTCGTCTTCGGGGCCTCCCCCTTCCACGCCCCTGACAGGTTCCATGGAGACTTCAGCCGAGGAGGGCCGTCAGGAGTAGTCTGCAGTAGAGGCATGCACATTTAGGACAACAAGATTCCGTTCCCAGGAGAGAGCAGGTCCACCAGAGAGCCCCCTCTCAGCTGCCGACGGCGCTGGATACAGCGCCACAGGTCCGTCTTTGCTATGGGCAGGTAACAGCCGAACTGGTCGGCTCAACTGCTGCGGCTCTTTTGTGTTGCAGCGCCCTTGGATTGTGGCCGTGAACAGAAGCGGACGAGCGGAGCTATTGTGAAGCCACTGCTAGGCTCGTCTTCGGGGCCTCCCCCTTCCACGCACCTGACAGGTTCCAGTAAGACTTCAGCTGTAGTGGACCATCACGACTGTGACGTGCAAATGTCGTAAACGAAGGTAGTATGTGGCGCCATGGTAGGACGGGACCGCCATGGCTGTGCAAGAGGATCCTGTCTCGCTCCCCGACAGCGCCTCGTGGTGCAACGGGGCAGTCGTCGCTATGGGCAGGTAACAGCCAAACTGGTCGGCTCAACTGCTGCGGCTCTTTTGTGTTGCAGCGCCCTTGGATTGTGGCCATGGAACAGAAGCGGACGAGCGGAGCTGTTGTGAAGCCACTGCTAGGCTCGTCTTCGGGGCCTCCCCCTTCCACGCCCCTGACAGGTTCCAGAAGACCTATCAGCGTCCAGGATCGTCAAGCAGGCTGCACACGGCTGGTCCGTCTCACGGGAAGGTGCTTGAAGCTCGCCGAGGTCAGCGCGTCGTAGAAGGACCGCGGAGAAGACCTGCATGCGTTTAGCAAACGAGCTGAATCTGGCGAACAACCTGGCTGCGGCTATTACTGCCATTTATGCTGTTGGAAACGGCCTCACCTGCTCAAAAGCTCCCGGCATAGTTCTGAAAGGTCCTCTCCAGCAGGCGTCGTCCGGGAAGGGCCAACGCTGCGCCAAGGCTCGCCCAAAGTACAAATGTCGTGTTGGCTCGGTCTGGTTGCATCGTAGCGTAGGCACCGTGAAACAGAAGAGCTTGCTACGAGATGTCGCAGCCACTTGAGCAGAGGGCAGATCGGTTGGGCGTTATTGCAGAAAGATGGCGAGATGAGACATACTTGTCGACGCGGCTGGTCCGGCTGGTCCCGGCCGCGCCCCCCGGACAGCTAGTGCCGACTGCCGCTGCGGGGCGAGCTTATATAGCCGATGACTTCGTCTTCGTCGCGCTTCTTCGTCTCCTTCGTTTACTCTTTCTTTCATGGCGACGCTACTGCCCCCTATTTGTCCGAGACCGCTTGAAGCCCTGTTATGGTACGAGCGGTTGCATTTCTGAAGCGCTTGTTCCAACATAGAGGAGCATAGGTGCCGTCATGCTTTCACGACCACGTTTTGTCTCTTTCGGAGAAAAATTTGTTTTGGTTCGGTATTAGCACCGGCTCGCGTATCGTCATCTTCGTCCTCTAAGTTGTTTGCGCATGCAAAGTTCTCAGGCACGAGGAAGGAATCGGCAACATGTGGTTCTGAAAAGTGTAAAAGTCGCAATGCCAAATGCACTAACTATTGCAAAAATGTTAACAACAGCCAGCCGGCTGACTGGAATTTGCGTTTTATCAAAGGAGCGTATGTTAAAAAAGGGAGTTTTGTCAAGCCTGAGGCCGATTCTTGTTAAGCCAGATATATGCGTTGGAATGTACGCGGGTGCGAAGCAGATAAAGAAGAAGGTATATATAAATTGCATATAAATGACCCAGTTTTGAGGACATGTCATTTTCCAGGCTAGGAAAATAACTGTATCGGGTTTTGAGTTAATCCTTGTTATACGATCAATCTCGCTTGGTTTGCGCAAGTTCGCCACTTTCAAATCAACAGAAATGAAGATGCTATTTTCACGGACAGATCAACGGTATTTGCAATCGCGCTTGCGCTCAATATCGTCTCCAGATTCAGGAAGCGCTAACAGAACGACACACACTTATTTGTCAAGCGAGCCGCTCAGGTGGAATTAAATTGGGATGCCTTTGAGGGATATGTCTAGGATCGTAGACCTTAAGCCTTCATGAGAACTTCATCAAGCTGTGCTGTACCATTGTGTGCATAGGCGTGCGCAGGGTTCCTCTTCAGGGGGGGGGGGGGGGCGAAGGTTCGTCGCAGGGCCCCTCTAGCTACTATTATGTCATTGTGTAGGGTGACTTTGCGCCCCCCCCCCCCTCTTAAGTGACTAGGGGGGGCGGCTGCCCCCCCCCCCCCCCCCCCCTTGCGCACGCCTATGAGTGTGTGGATTCTCTTTAGTCTGGGGAGCGATCTGAAAGCATTCAAAGCTCCTGCTCAAGGAAACACTGTTAGGCGAGATGTGTATACCTAGCGTCGCGAAGAGGGCTGTCCACAGCAATGAAAGAGCATGGAACGTGAATGATTATATCTTAATTGTCGCAAGGGTTTATTACTGGCACCCGTCCTTCACGTGCTAATTCAAGAGAATCGTGCAACGCTTGCGCAAGGCCACCTCATTGCGGGTGTGTCACGCTTGTATCGCTCCGACTACCCGGAGCTTCTCCGCATAAAATGTCCAGCGAATAGCTTTCTCTACCACCAACGAAACACTCCAGGAACGAAGTTGTCAGAAATGTTACAGTGCTGGCGCGCGGTACATGTATACCCGGTATAGTCCCCCGTCATGCGTGGATAAGGTACATCAAGCTTCCAAAGCGTGGCTGTGGTCCGTCCATGTCAATAAATGGCAAGATATGCATGGCCATTTTTCTCAGCAATTAAGTGGTGCCATTTCCTGGCCGCAGAAAGACACGGATGCGAATACAACCGATATACAGTCGGCTACCGATTCCACTGGAGACAGCAGCCATGCCGAAACGAGGTTAACGAGAACGGACATTTGAGCATGTCGTTTTGTCAGTGATTATGATATCATGCCGCTAAGCACTGTCGTTCAGTACAATGGTTTATGGATGCAACTGTCCGTGTACGTACACAGTTGTTTGCTTTATCTTTTTTTGTAAGCTTGCTCTGCGTAAATGAAGCCGGCGCGGCTACAATTTAATACATATAACTGTTTTCTGCGAACTGCTTTTCCATTCAGGACATTACGAGCACATCGCATATGGATACGAGTACGGATTTGAGAACGTGGAATTAGTGATGCATACAATATGTGTCCCCGTCCACCATGCAGGTGAAGTGCCTTTGCTAACATCTTTGTTCATTCAATTACTGTCACTATACTTTTGCTGCTCAGGACTTGGAACCTACAAATGTAATGCGTTGTTGCGGCTCTTCATGGGATAATATGTACCTTCGTCGTTCTTTTCGTTCCTTGCTGAAGTGACACGTAGACTCTTATATATGATGTTGATGATGATCCATTCTTTTATGGCACGTATTCACTAATAGGGGTCGACCAAGAATCGGATGGCTGGGATTATATGACAAAGATTTCAATAAGCTAAGAGAGACATGAAATATAAATTAAAATAAGACAGCAAGGAGCGCGCCAAGCTTTTATTCCCTCCTCTCTCCTCTACCACAAATCAATACGAAAAGTGGCGTCTTTTTCATTTCGCAAGGAGATGTAGCAGTTCGTGACCTGAGCAGCTGAAGTGGACGGGAGTCCTGGGGAGGGCGTCTCGCAGGGGGAGGGGCGTATCCGCCACCGGGGGGTGACGTTAGTCGCTCCCGGTGACAGCGGACTGCGTGCTCACTGCTTGAAGGCAGGTGGACCGCAGGACGTGACCCTCGGGAAGGAATTGGATCACTGCCTGCAGAGTAGCCAGTAGGGTCGCGATGAGCGCGTCCCCTCGGGTCCTCTGCAGGCGTGACATGGGGGGGGGGGGGGCAGCAGGCTGGTCCACCTCGGTGGAAGTCTCTGCTGACTGGAGAGGCTGTTACAGCTCCTTGCGTTCCCTGCCACGCCTGACTCGTGGCTGCTGACTCCTCCTCCTTTTTTTCTATCTCACTCTCCTTTTTATCTTCTCTCCTATGTCCCCCCTCCCCTTCCCCACAAGGCGCTTAGCCGTGTCCTTTGAAGAGATACAGAAATTAGCGTCTTTTTTTCCTTTTCTTCCTCAATAATCACTATATATATTTCGCCGCTGGGTAACAAGCACACTGCACGCAATATATACCAAAGCAGAACGTCTGATTATTCGTGTGTGCTACATTTCTAATGAATGTGTGCTAATCTGTGCACTTGCGTCGACTGCCAGTAGAGTTTACTATATATGTAGGAGGCGTACGCACATGGGGCAGGGGGGGGGGGGGGGGGGGGTGCGCACCCTCTAATCATCTAAGAGGAGCGCGAATTCTGCCCCATATACCAATGCTTAGTCTCACCCTTCCCGTCATTGTTAAAAGTGCATGCTTATGGCCATGTAGGTTTTTGGGGATAATGTGGGCCGAGGAGCCCCGATGCTGCTTTGCCAGCGCTGTTTACTTCCCACTCTCACCCCCGGAATGCCAGGCACCAAATGCAAGCCGTTGTGGGCATGCACGTGATCGCTCAATTTTTATTTTTGCCTCCATTGCAAAGCATGTTGTCTTCTGGACTCGACCGATGGAAGCAGGGGGTGGTGGGGCGCTGCGGTGGATCTTTGGCCCCCTAATGGGGAACTATGCGCACGCTTGTGTAGAGGGTCACCGTCATCCTCATTATCAGATAGGAAGAGGACACCCTGATAATGCGTGGTGAAGCCTCGATCTCCGTGCTTTCTTTAGCTGTAACTTTCGTTGTTCAGCATTCATGTCGGTGACAATAATTCTCCGACCATTTAATGGGGACTTTATTATAATCTATGGTAGCATCGCGCTCATATTCAACGGCAAGTTAGCCTCACTGCTCGCTCTTGTGCCATTGTTTTCCGATCCTATATTTTTGTTTTTATCTTCTGGTCCTCCTCTTAATTTCGTAAGCTACTTGCTGCCACCCGATGCTTGTCCCACGCCTCTTAGTAGGTACGCGTCAGTAATGTGGATCATCATCATCATCATCATCAACTTAGTCGTCGTCGTCGTCTATCCCAGTTTTCACAGTTTTTTTCATTACGAACTTCGACTCACGGGTACAGTTGCAGGTAAAATGTTTGCCAAGTCGTCCGTATACGACTTGATTATATTCCAATAAGCAATTGGCGTATGCGAGAGCCTTTATCAGCCGTAAGTTTTACATTTTACAAAACAAACAAACAAGCAAACAAACACAATACGTGGTTCATGCTCGCGTGACTTTTGATAGCGAGCCAGCACGAGCAGAAGAAGAAGAAGAGGCAAATGAGCCCACACATAGAGTATATAGCCGCAAAGGCTCAACGGGCTTCAGGCATATTGCGCAGGCTGTGTAACCGAAAATTTGGGTTACGAAGGAACACCATGATAATGGTGTACAAAATGTACATGCGGCCAATACTGGAATTCGGGTGTATATTATTCTCGGGTGGTCCTGCTTACAAAACAAAACCTTTGGTTCTCTTGGAGCGAGAAGCACTGCGAATGTGTTTGGGTCTCCCCAGATTTGTGGCCATTAATGTACTTTACCAGGAAGCGCGCCTGCCTACACTACTATGTCGATTCCGTATCTTAACGGTGCAAGCATTTTTAAAATTTTATAGCTTACCGGCAAGAAGATCTGAATACGTCTTTATCACTGACCCAGATGCCTTCTTTCTTGCTCATTGGCCACGGTTTCACACACCCCAAATAATGTTTGTTCAAAAGAAACTAGAAAGGTTAAATGTAGACATTAGAAATATAATTGTAACTAACGGCATGAATCAAAATATTAAGATAGAATATGAAGATATTTTCCCACCATTATCTAAATTTCGATCTCGCAGATTCTTAAATGACAGGTTACAAGATTACCTGATACATGCAGACACTAACAATATAATAGCCACAGATGCTTCTGTGAATGATGAAAAAGCAGGCGTAGGAATTGCTTCCGAGTTACTTGGATGGTCATTTTCAGTGAGGCTACCTGATTTTACTCCTGTTTTTGAAGCCGAGCTCCTGGCTATCATTTTGGCGCTTCGAAAACTCCCTTCGAATGAAAGCAGAGCAATCATAATAACAGATTCTCTTTCAGTATGTACAGCTCTTGTAGCTTCAGAAAACTCACGAATCCTAATGACATTCCGCACATTAGTACCGCCTAAGCTGAAACACCTAAAGTTACTGTGGGTTCCAGGTCATTGCGGATTAATATTAAATGAGCTGGCCGATTCCTTAGCCCGAGCATCGCTTGAAGGCCCAATAATCTCGCTACTTCCAGAAGTGGAATACATCACCGCGATCAGATATAGAAAAGTATCTATTTGCACAGATATGATTGAAACAATTACAAATTCGACAGAATATTACCACCTCCAATTTCCATGGAAACCTCAGTGGAGCCAGTCCAGAAAGTTTGAAATTTTGATTACTAAATTTAGATGCCGTGTGCCCCCCTCTAAATCTATATCTACACAGAGCTGGTCTGGCGATTTCCCCCCTCTGTCCATTTTGCGAAGAAATAGAAACTATTGAGCATTATTTTTTATCATGTCGACGATACACATTACTTAGAAAAAGACTTCTAGTTATTCCATTCTTGAGGCTAGGTATAAGGTTAACGGCGGAAACTGTACTAAACTTCGGTGCCTCGGTCTTGGGACATTGCCACAGGGACATATTTGACGCTGTCTGCCAGTTTATTCAAGCCACTAAACGTATTCCACTTTAAATCTCTAATAAATAACAGTGACATAACATTAATAAGTGTTTCAACCCAAATATTCTAATTGTTGGGTGAAGAAAACTAAGATGTCTGGTCTTCACGAAAATTCAAAAGTTTATTATTAGAGTTTATTTTCCTTTTCTCTCTCTCTTAGTTATTTTATTTATTCATTATTACTATTATTATTTGTTTTATTTTTATTTTTTTTTCAATATATTTATAACCTCTAGTGCAGTTGTAGTCCAAGGGTCATACTACGCTTTCTTGGCCAATCCCCCAGAGTGGGTACGAGCCATAAAATCAGGCAACAAACAAACAAACAAACAAGTGACGCGTAGGTTGGTTCCTCTTATCGCTCTGACCGATCTGCAAATCTCTTTCTATACATAGGGACCGCAAAGAGACACCGCTCGGGGATCCTCATGAATTCAGTCTTCCTTTCGGGGACCTCGCCTCCGGCCAGCGGCGGCAGCCAAGGTTCAACCGATGGCTGGATGCCGCCGGGACGTCCCGTGCAGGACGCCGAGCGGCGTCAAGGGCCCGACTTGGCTGGATCCAGCGGGCCGGCCCGAGAGCAGCCCGAGGAGGACACGTCGTACGCGGGCCGCTGGCTGCGCTACGCCTCGTTCGTGGTGACCGTGGCCGTGACCATGTCGGCGACGCTGTTCACCGTGCCCGTCGCGCTCATGGCGGGCGTCGGGGCATGCCCGCACGGCTGCCACTCCCTCGCCAAAGATCTGAGATTCTCGCTCAACGAGAGCGTGCACCCGTGCGACGATTTCTACTGGTACGTGAGGCGCAGCTGTAAACCATTTAGTGGGTTAGCATTTGGAAGGATGTGAGGAAAAAAAAACTCAGTCGAGCGCTTAATATAGCGGTAGTCCTGAGTTAACCCAGCGCCGATTCTGCGGTTCCCGTAGCGGTTATTTCGTTCTTGTGTAGGTCTTGGTGTAGTTCTGAAACCCGCGCTTAAACCCTTCTCTAATGTCGTTCTTGCGTTGGTCATGGTGTAGTTCCAAATCCTGCGCTTAACGCAGCTCCACTACCGCGAAACCCGAAGAAATGCGTAGCACGGGAAACCCGGCGATTCCCTCGGCAATCCACGTCCGGTCTTGAGGCGCGCGCTCGACCGGCCGTGGGCAATCGCGCGCTTGCCGAGGCGGTGGCGCCCTCTCTTGCGCGGCGCAGGTATGAGCCCGATGCTTCACAAGTGTTTTTCGCGATTTTAAGTAACTTGTCGCAATTAATTCCTGGCTATTTCTGCAGTTTAAATGATTTAGAACTTGTTAGTTTATTTTACACTGGTTTTAAGCAATGCTAGCCTTGTTTTGGGCCTGTATTGACCATTGCGTGACCATGCGACTTGAGACAGTGGATTGACAAGCCGGGCCCCTCAAAGTGCAGCGCACTTAAAGCAAGCGTCCGATTTTGATGTGAAACCAACTGGTTGTTTGCGGCTGGCCTATATAGATCATTCTCTCTAATGAGTGTGGTCACCATGGATCTTCGGGAATTGTAGGGGCTAGGGCCTGTATTCACAAACCAACCTTATCCTCATCTCGCGTTTTTCTTTGTCGGGTTTATGCCTTCAGTGCGTTTGATAAAGAAAGTAGTCTGATATTCATAAACCAAGCTTGTAGATACCTTTACCCTGTTACCTTTTTTTTGTAGCCTCATATACCACGTACTATGAGCGTACAGAAACATAAGTATAAAATATAAGGTAAGGATCAGGTAGGTTTATGAATACGGACCTAGGATGTCGAGCAGCTGCGTTGACAAAACGCGTGACTGCGCGACACACATCTCACGCCAAGTTACAAAAGCCATAAGTGATAATATGGCGAAAAAACGGTCACCGTCAAAAAATAACACGAAGTGCATGTGAAAAAAAAAATGTCGCATTGACGTCACCGTGACCTCCATGTCTCGGTACTAGGCCAATGAGAAGCCTACATTTGTGACGTTGCGTGAAAGTTATCCATACGGTATTTTCCAGCATAATTCCAGCACTGCTGGTTGCGCCTTATGAAGCTGCGTACCGGAGCAGTGTTGGCTGCAGTGCTGACTAATACAGTTCTGGCTATCAATTAAGGCAACTGGAAGTATTTAATGTCGTGTTCAGTCGCATGTACCGCTAAATCACGGCTGATATTTCGCCGTTTGTGTGTTAAGGTATCGTGGTTTTAAACAGCGGGAACCATTCCGCGATGACTGTCTACTTCAGTGCGACTAGCCCCGAAGCAAACTTAGCGATACATCGTGTATTTCGCGAAACGCGTCATTTATGAGGCCGCGTACTGCTGCCGCTATCGTTTCTCGTGCTCCTGGATGGATGGATGCTATGAGCGTCCCTTTACACACGAAGCGCTATCTAACAGTGGCGCCGTGAAGTTTATTATATTTACTGCAATGCAAATGGGTCATCAATTTTCTTGTCCACTCTGGCTGCATACCGAGAAATCGAAAGCAGAGATTTTTCATAGGGCTATGAATTAACGCATCGCAATCACAGCGCTGATAGCTAGGAGAGTCTGTACTGCTCGCCCTTCTAATGGTAACTTTTAAGACGTACGCCAGACGGCATTTGCCGACTGCGAATGCAGGGTGGGGGGCGTTGGCGACTTCGCAACGCTTAGCGATAAATGACACTTACAGTTAGAGCTTGCAAACCCGCTATTTCTGCTGCTCACGCGAGGTGTAGGCCTAGCCAGGTTTAAGCCCTGCATTTGTTTTACTTCGCGCTCAAACCATGTATCTCTTACGCTTGGATAAAACCACAAAAACAACACGATGTCAGCGGAGTACACGCGAAATATACGAGCAACCTCTCCCCTTGTACGAATGCTCAATATAGGCGCTTTAATACAGACAATTGCAGGTGAAACGCATATACTCTTCACATTCGCAGGCACGTGTGCAGCGGCTGGGAAGGCACTGGAATCCGGTACACGTCTCCCCTGAGCAGGTACAAGTCGAGATTCAGCCGAAGCCTTGTCAACCGCATACTCCTCGAGCACATACCCAAACGTCCCACCACCGCCAGGGAAAGAGCAGCGGGCTTCCTCTTTCGGTGCCTGAGCCGAGTAAGTTATCGCTGGTGGTTAGCCATTAACGAGTAATTTAAAAAAAATGTTATTATGCAGTCAAACCCCACTATATCGAACTCGGCTAAATAGAATTATTCTTTATATCGAAATATTTCCGTGCACAATGCTTTAACGTCAATGCACAGGAAAATTTACGGTTAGATCGAACAAACATAGCCGGGAAACTTGGTATATCGCAATAGTCATAGGCGTGCGCACGGGGGGGGGGGGGGGCAGGGGGGCAGCCCCCCCCTTAGTTATCTAAGAGGGGCCACAAAGTCAGCCCTATACATTGACATAATAGGGAGGGGGGCGCTGTGACACGGGGGGGGGGGGGGGGGTGCAAAGTCAGCTCCATACATTGACATAATAGAGAGGAGGGGCGCTGCGACGAACCTTCCCCCCCCCCCCTGAAAGGTAACCCTGCGCACGCCTATGGCAATAGTATTGAAAGATGGGATAGTCGGTGAAGTAGCATGTTTAGGTACAGCGCGAAAACGACGAAGATTGGGTAGAACAGTAGGAACACGAACTGTTGATACTTCTTTTTTCTTTTTGCTGTTACCTTCATGTGTGCTTCAAATAAATTCTTTCCGTTGTGAGTCGGCGCTAGTCCGTGTTCTTCTGTTTTACTTCATCTTCGTAGTTTTTGCGCAGTAGCTAAACCTGATATATCGAACATCGGGCAGTGCGATACGCCCCGAGAAGTTGGCTTTCCCTCACAAGAGCTTGGCTTTCTTCTCACGGAACGGGACTTTCCCGCATGAATTTAGCAGAATGAGCGGTGCGATTCCGAGGGTCGTATCGATAACCGCATTTTCTAGTCTACAACCTGCCCCTGCATATAACCCCCACTGCGAACTGAAACTCACGCGAAAATAAGAAATAAAAAAAAAAAGAAAGAAGAAATCGTCGTGCGTTGCACTAAGCCACCTTCTTTGCATTATCGTGAAGCAGTTCAGTGAAGCCATCTTGCGCACCAGAATTTGCGTCAAAAATACGAGAAAAGAAATTCTTCGTAATTTTATATCGAATTATACGATAAATCAAACTATAGTTTCCGTTTTTTAGCGAGTTCTATATATGATGGTTCGATTGTATCATATTACCGAAGGCAAAGTGACATGAGTACAGTGGTTCTAGAGATCTGTACAATATTGCGAAACGAAAACGATCGGTACACGTCATTGAAAATTTGTCTAAAACATATCAGAAACACGTGCGAACACGCTCAATGGTGTTATTATTAAGTTTTTAAAAGAAATGTTAAAAGAATGTTTCAGTTAATCGAAGAGTTTGGTTGGTGTTCCCTTAAGGCGGCCGTTACAATAGTTTGCTTTTGCGTGCAACATAGACAATTTTACGTAAGCCACATGGGCGCCGCCTCCTTAGACTGTTAAACGAATACTTTCTTGTTTCTGTATATCGCGACGTGAACTAGTAAGGTCATGAAGCGTCGATGCACCAACCCAACCATTCCATGCGTGTCTGTCTACTGTATAGCAGTGTTCGTTTTGTTAGACACAAAACAGCAAGGCTAACAGCTCAATGTGGCGGCACCGAAGCCCATCCGTAAAATACTCTATAAAGATGGACACTCATAAGCGCGCGCAGGGTTCCCCTTCAGGGGGGGGGGCGAAGGTTCTTTGTAGCGCCCCCCTCTCCTATTAAGTGAATGTATAGGGCCGACTTTGCGCCCCCCCCCCCCTCTTAGGTAACTTGGGGGGGGCGGCCGCCCCCTCTGCCCCCCCCTCGTGCGCACGCCTATGTGGACACTCCAGGAAGAAAAATGCATTAAGGGCCTCCTAAGCAGTGATGCAGAACTATCGTTAAATGGACTCTCGATGGTATCCATATTATTTTTTAAACTATCGATAGTGTATAGAAACTATTCTACTATCAATAAACAATGGATAATATCGACAGTGCAATCAATTGTACCATCAGGAGTACTGATGTCGACAGTATAATCAATAGTGCTGTGAATAATGGTGCGGTTGTTGGGCGGCGATAACGCCAAATCATTGGCGATATCCTACAATCAGCAGTACTCAATTCACTTAATTGATGGTCAATCCTTTGGCGAAATAAATAAATTATTGCCGCATTCAAAATGCCGGAATATGTACATAAATAAGTTCGTATTCAAAACTCACCAGTTACACCTTACAATTAAAACTTAGCTTTTGATATTTTTATTTTGAAATCACAAAATGCAATACAAGTTTCAAGCCGCGCAGTTCCGCCAGATGTAATGGCTTCCTTTCTGGTAAAGCTGAAATGTTCAGCTTATCATGTGTCAGCCAGTCATTCTGCTGAAGGAACGCAAGCATGCCAACTTTCCTGCCCGTCAGCCCGCTTCTCCTGCTCCACCATATAGTACCACACACTCGGGGCATGAAGTTGATGCTGCAATGAGTTCGCGCGGTTGATTTTATACTGTTGATAGTACTATGAAACTTACTATCGCTAGCACTGCCGATAGTTTCTTCTGCCATCGATAGCTCGATAGTGACTCAACTATCGATAGTATTGATAGTACCATCGATAGTTCTGCATCACTACTCGTAAGCCATTCACTGTTCGAGTTTTAAAGAGTGGTTTTTTTTTCTTCTTTTTTTCTCGTCGTCGCTACCCTTCTCGCAAACGCTATATCCTCCCACTCAGCTATTTCTTCAGAATGCATGTGAACAATGCAGTAAATACTGAGCCAATCAGTTTCTCGCTTTTTTTTTTCTTTTTTTGCTGCTCGCTGTTATCGCCACTTGCGCACTCTAAGCGCCCTAGACTAACTGAAATCAGTAGATTGCGCATGATAGTTCGGCGATGCAATGCAGAACTGGCTTGCGGCTGCATTGCAAAGCGTGGTTGTAGACAATTCACGTATGGTACCCTTGGTGCATCGACCAATCGAGATCTTGTACCCTGGTGATGCCACATCCGCGCTGGCGTCGCGAAGTGTACCGGAAAGACTGGAAACGCCAGGAGGAAATATCGTTCTAGTTTTAATTTGTAGTGTTCTAGGCGTTACCGAAAAAAAGGTAACTAAATACGTTACTCGTGACGCTAACAAAAAAGGAACGCGTTACCGCCGTATACGTTACCTATATAAAAAGGTAACACATTACCGATACCGTAACGCACGTTATTTGCGCCGTTACTCCGAGCTCAAAAAATTTTTTAATCAGTGCGCCTTCACTGCGTGAGACCCGAATAGCAATTTAATAAAGCTAATATTTATATTTCACATGAAACTTCAAGTCCGAACAACGATTTTAGCTGAAATACTGATAACGAGAATACTTTGCACAAGTGTGCCGGACTTTAGCAGTACCATTATACTGGCCTAAAGTTAACTATATGGTTGCATGTGATGGTTTGTAGCTTTGCGGCACATGTTAACGCCATTTCTCAAAGTGACAAACAAAAACTGGTAGTTAATCGTCAACGCTTACCGGAAAGAAGACATCATGATTACTCAACAAACTTACAGTAATTCTGATATACTTCTAACAAAACATGCGTGCATACTTTTTAGCGACAAAAGAATGCTTAAATTTCAGTTCCAAAAAATGTTTGCAACACATAGGTTTTGCCCCATTAACTTGCATTAACTTGGAATAATTGCCGAAAAAAATGCGAGTGCTTATGTGATGTCGTTCAAGCTTCGCTCGCCCAGAAATTCAACGACCATTAACTGCGACTTGCAACTTGCATCTCACAACAGCGACTTGCAGAACTTAAGCAACAACTCTATTTCAAAGCTGTCGTCGGGCAGCTTGCCTCGCTTCTTGGTGAATACGTCCGCACCTACGGTAATTGGGCGGTGGACAGACGCATTAGACGACACTTCTATGGTCAACACCTGGCACGACTATTGCAGTCCGCCGCTACGACGAAAGGATAGCTCTGGGAATGTGGCGCCTACGAGACGACGTAGTTTTGTGTAGAACTCCCGCGATAACTCATTAAAGTTATTTCATTCAAGCAATCCCGCGATAATTGGAATAAAAGGTAACCGGTGACAGCTCACGTTACCGAAAAATGTTAACGTAGCTATACGTTACCCGCTACAATTTCGAAATCGTAATGAGTGCGTTCCTAGGTTACCCAAAAAAGTAACGCGTTACCGGTAACATTGGTAATTTCAGAGATTGATTAGGAATACCAAACTTATACTAGTAACTCATGGGTCACGACGAAAGCTGAAGTGCGCAAGCCAGGACCAGGGGCGTAGCCAGAAATTTTTTTCGGGGGGGGGGGGGGGGGGGGCACCTCTTTGAAATGGCCATTTTTCGCTATGTAAGCCATGGCGAAAAAAAATTTCGGGGGGGGAGGGAGGGGGGGGCACGTGCCCGGTGTGCCACCCCCTGGCTACGCCACTGGCCGGAACACTCAAGTCCGAGACAGTCAAGGGGGGCAAAAGTACACAAAATGAACTGTCACAATTGCCAATAGACTGTAATACAAAGAAGCATATATTGGACGTTATTCGTGATTAGACCTCGCATATATTACGGTTGTGCAGTTCGTTATTATTATACGCAAAATTTTTTAGGTAGATTATCTTCATTTTGAAAGCGATTTCTCTCGACTGAGTGAGAAACGACGGTCTGGGGGATGCATGTAACGTTTTTGCGGCACAAGGCTGAAGTATGACTATAGGCCGCCAGAAAGATTCCATGGAGACTATCTTTAGAAATGTCACATTTAGCCTTTGACATTTTTCACAACATTGTAATTTCGCTGCGATGCTCTTCAATTAACTATATTGCTTAGCGCCTTCCAAGAAGTAGACGGCATCTATAATTATGCGTATCGTTCTTGTGCAGATAGGTTTACATAGTGTTGTTCTCGTGATGTGCTGGGACGCTCTGCAGAGCGTCTCCATGGCTAAAAGTGTTCGCAAGAACGCTGCAAATGAATTTCTGGCAGCCTTTAACTTTTGAGATAGTCCGACGATATTCGATCATTATGCGAGCATCGCGAGTTGTACTACTGCATAGGACGCTGTTCTTTCTACGCAAGGAACCGTGAGCTCCGAAATGTGCGCACGCGATCGTGGAATCCATGCAAGTACACTTTGCGAGCCACGTAGCACGATGTCACACCAGTGCACAGTTAGAACAACGTCCTAGAAGTCGAAGTGCAAGGCTAAACTTTTGCTATCGCTGTCAAGGCTCCTTTGGGTGGAGCTATATATAACAGCGAAGCTGTAATGGTTGGGGCATTCCGTTTGCTGGCGAGCAGAAACGTATACAAGCTGCACTGCTCACCAGCGGTTCACTAAGAATGAAGGGAACACACGGGCTTCAAACACCAACGTATGCACCACGCAAAAAAGACAAAAAAAAAAAGCTTTCTGGGCAGAGATTTCAGATTTATTTGTAGGGTGTCTAATCGGCTATGCTTCGAAATTGTCACTTCTGTGTCGAATCCTGAACGGCTTCGCTGGCCATCCACCTTCACAGAATGGAATGGCCCCTCAATTTTGCGCACATTTTCCTTGCTTTTGGTTAACTACGCAGGGGCACACAGACGACCAAAAAGACAAACAAGCATGGCCAAGCGCAGTTTTTTCGAAGTCCCTGTTCTCGTATCAGTATTGTACCAAGGTCGTGCATTACGAACTAATCTTAATCTTTATATATATATATATATATATATATATATATATATATATATATATATATATATATATATATATATATATATATATATATATATATATATTTTTTTTTTTTTTTTGCGTCGTTCAGTAAAGATGGCAGCCACACGTCCTGGCTGATTGGCACTTATACAAACTGCTTGCAGACGGAGAAGGAAAACATGACAACGTTTGCCGCGTTCCTCAACGAACTGGGTCTCCCCTGGCCGAGCAAGTCTTCCACGACACGATTTCAGCTCCTGGACACCCTTGTGCGAGCGTCCCTGCAGTTAGGTACGCCTATGTTCTGGGCCTTCTACGTCGGTCGGCATCCTTCGCGTCCATCGGAAAACACCATTTACATGACGCTGGAACCACGCTTCGACCAATGGATCCGCGATATCGAAGCGCTCGCCGCCGACGGAAAAGAGGACGACTACCTCAGGCGGTGCGCCGAGATCGTCGGCCGCACGGGCCAGTCGTACTCGCTCATGATACAGCAGGTGCTGCAGACGCACGCGGAGATTGTCGAGCTTGTGCTCCGCTTCTGGGGCAAGGGCTCCGTGCCACAGTACCACAGCCTGAGCGACCCGGACCTCCGAAGGGCCGTCAACGGCTACCTGCCCGACGACTCGCAGCTCTGGCCCGTCGACGAGATCGTCAACCTGCAGCCCGAGTTCTTCGCGAGGCTGGACGCGACGCACCTGCGCAAGACGGGGTACCAGGAGCGCTTCAAGCTCTTCCTCGGAGCGTACGTAGTGTGGGCGCTGTCCCCGACAGTGTCCGTGTACCTGACCAACAGCATGCTGGCGGACATGAACCGCCAGAGAAGTGCGGACGACTACCGTTTCTCCAAGTGTGTGGAGGCCCTGGAGGCGCTGATGCCGCTCGTCAAATGGCAGCTGCTCCGAGACGCCCAGGAAGACCTCGAGCCCACCTGGAGAGCAGTGCGGTTGTCGGAGCGCGCCCTGAGCGACTGGATGGGTTCGTACGGCGGCGACACGGAGAAACTGGTCGCCTCCCTCGAGTCTCGGCTGGGCGCCAACGCCTTCAACATGACGAACACGTGGCAAATGATCGACAACGCCTACGCTTACCTCCCGAACGACACCCGGGGGCCTTTCTTCAAGCTGTACCGAACGTACGCAAAGGCTACCGCGGCCTTCTTCAAGCAGTCGCTGCGGCGGCCGCCGCACAGTATCTACCACATGCCGGGGATCGTCACTATCAAATTGTATCGAGCGCTGGTGGGAAGGGAGGTGTCACTCCCATACTTCCTGACGTCGTGGCCTCTCTACGAGCCCTGGCATCCACCGTCCGTGCTCTCAGCTCTAGGGCCGGCATCCCTGTCACAACACAGATACTCTCGCTGCTTCGTTTCGCCATATTCTACGACAGCCGTTTCCGAGTGAGTCGCGCTGCGCAACTCAACGAGTTATTCTTGACGTAGCTGTACGTCTCAAAAGTCCGTGAAGCTTCACTGTAAATTTAAATCGGGTCAATTTGAATGAAGTACGAACATCAAATCAAACTTCATTATTAATTTGAATGAGATCAGTTTAAATGAAATACGAATTTCAAATTGAAACACGTATTTAGAAAAACGGTACTACGTTATGATTATTCATAGTGCAAGGGGGGTTTATTCGATGACGTTGGGCAGCAGGCAGAGAGCCGGCAAAGCGAGAAAACAGTCAACCACGCTTGGCACCCACAGCTCGCGATCTGCGCTCGCGCTTCGCACCAAGCGAGTGTCCCACTGGCGAATACCTTGCTCCTTCACCACTACAATAGGACCAAATTAATACAGCAAAGGCCAAAGCGAACAGCGAGACGCATACGGACGACTGCCACAGAAGGTTGATGGTCTCCGCCTCCGGCGCTCGGCCATGACTTGTACACTGATATATACAGAACCCGCCGTAGTAGCCTAGAACCTATGGCTTCGCGATAAGAGAAAAATTTACGGGTTCGAGTAATCGAGTAACGTTTACGGCTTCGAGAAAGGTTTACGAGCTCACAGCATCGCGGCGAACGCATTTCGATGGCGGTCGAAACGCACAGACGTTGTGTGCAGTTATATTTAGCTGCACGTTTAATGACCCCAGACAGTCAAAAATTAACCCGGAGTTCTAAGGCGTGCTTGTTAACGATATTATGGTTTTTGCACGTAAACCCCATATATAATTTTAGTAGACCGAAGTAATCACGAAGTACATGTGACACATATCTTCATATTCGCTCTTATAAAATGCAGTATGTCGCGAAATCATACATTGCAAGGAAGGGGGGGGGGGGGGGAATGAAGCCATGTATTGTCGCGTAATAAAGACCCGAGTTCAAGACCAACGCGTTGTCAAGACCAAGGACTAATTTTTTTTATTCTGCTGCTCCGTCCCTACTTCCTCCTCATCTTCCTCTCTGCTCCTTAATTCTGCCACCCGTTCTCATAGTCACTTAGGCATAAATTCAGCTAGAAATTTTGGTGCGAAGTCTATGCCTTCATGTGGCTCAGCTGCCATTTAGCATAGCATATATGGTTTTGAGAATACGTGCTTGGACTAAAACTAGACTTGGTAACTCCTATGTACTCATCTTCAGCAATATTATCAGCCTTACCAGGATATACGTTTACACTTACGTCTACTCACACGTATTCCGAAGCGGTATCATTCATACACCATTTCAATATTTATTGATCAAAGGCGTGAATTACGTATGGGGGGTGCCTTGACCTTCCCTCGCCAACTCTTCCAGGGAAATTCTTGATAAATATATCTTATGTTGTCATCTCATTCAAGAGAAATGTTCTTACTGGTTTGCAACCACTCATATCTCGTATTCGAAGGTGCTGTATGAAAATGCGCCAAGAAGAGCACAGAGTACGTGAGATATCGGAGGCCACTGACACCATGGTCGAAAAAGCTAATTCTATGATATCGGACTCATGAGTCGACTCACTCGGACTCACCCAGACTCAGACGAAGCCGTGAGTCTGAGTGTGAGTCCGCGTGATTAATATTTTGGTGAGTTTGAGTCCGAGTGAGTCCGGTTGAAGAAAACACCCCCCCCCCCCCCCCCCCCGAAATTCGGATGGAAGGGGAGTGTTTTACCGAGGAAAAATAATAAAAATGGGTGTTTTTCAAGGCTTTTAACAAGTGCCCCCCCCCCCCCCCGAAAAAAATTCTTGGCTACGGGCCTGACATGTGTGCATACACAAACATAAACGTTCGCATGAAGGGGGGGGGGGGGGGTGGAGGGGTGGCCGCACCCCCCTGATCATGCGAAGGGGGGGAGCCGATTCTGCCCCATTCCTTCACCCTGTCGGACTTTTCAAGGTTATGGCTACGAATGCTTTTTGACAATAATGGCGACCTAAGGACCCTTGATGGTGAATTCAGAAGAGTTTACTTACTACTAGGGGATGTGCGAATATTTTAAAATTTCGAATGATAAATCGAATAGAGTTCTATTCGATTCGGTACTCGAATTAATAGTGCATATTCGAACTACCGAATACTTTTCGAACACTTTTCGAATAACCAGCACCGACGGGAAAACCTCAGAGGAACAATACGTTGGCAGAAAGAGCCGAGGATCACTTTTGTTGTTTTAATTAGTGAGTTACCAAGATGCATGTAGGTCAAGCCTTTGCAGGACTATCGAAGCTTCGCTCATCACCGGTTGAAGAAATTTTTGCTTCAAACGCCAGTGTCGCCGAAGCAAGTGTCCTCAATCCACTATCATTATTATGAAATTCGTGTTCACTTATGAAACATTATTTAACTTTTATGTCTTAGTGTTATTTAAAAGTTGGTGACCAAGTACCACCTCGATTACTGATGTAACTGCTGTATTCACCCTACAGTTAAAAAATACCTCGAAGGTTATAGTCACTACTGCATCCGAGCTTACCTCAGCTTACTTAAGTGTGGTATCCTTTGTCGGTTAGCTGTAAGGGTAATGCTATATACCTTGTTAAAGTTTATCAATATTTGTTTGAAATAAAAATTACACCATCTCCCGCTAAAGGGAACCATGTGTAGATGTGAAGCAGCGGGCGCTAACGCTTACACTGGCGGCGGCGTTGACGCTGGCGCTCATCGCAGCGTTGCGCAGGAGAGAAAACTGGGGAGGCGCAAAGCAGGCAGTGATGGAGCAGTGTTTCCTACTGGAACATGCCAATCGCTGCTAATGGGCAATGAGAGACAGAAGATTCCGACTGGACACAGAGACCCGCACTCCGCTTTTAGTTAACGCGCACGCTGCGAATTTTTATTGTTCAACAACGCACAGGAGAAATCTTCCACCGGCACCACCTTGGAGGTCAAGATCCATTGCCATATATACGGGATGGCCAGTGAACGGTTGTGCAGCGCGAGCAGTCGATTTTTTCAACCAAGAAACTCGCTAGCAGACGCTGCCTGCGTCGGCGTCGCGAGGCGAGAGAGGGGGAAGGAGGAGAGGAGAGAGAGGGGGGTGACACGCATGCGCAGTCGGAGTGTGAACGCCGTGGGCAGGGATGCGTAGAGGAGAGAGGGGGAGCGTAGGAGA
This sequence comes from Rhipicephalus appendiculatus, assembly GCA_030522465.1. Classification (NCBI taxonomy): domain Eukaryota; kingdom Metazoa; phylum Arthropoda; class Arachnida; order Ixodida; family Ixodidae; genus Rhipicephalus; species Rhipicephalus appendiculatus. The sequence goes on from JALIZH010026049.1 coordinate 207,403, forward strand.
GGAGAGAGAGGGGGACGCGCATGCGCAGGGGGGAGTAAGACGCCGCGGGCAGGGACGGAGAGAGGGGGGAGTGTAAGAGGGGAGAGAGGAAGGGAGGCGCATGCGCAGTGAGGGTGTGGTTGCCGTGGGAAGGGATGCCTAGAGGAGAGAGAGAGGGGGAAAGGAGGTTTTTTATTTTTATTTTTTCTTTAACTGTTTGCGCATGCGCAGTAAGGGGTGGGCACGCGGCACACCACCACCACCACCACCACCACCGGATTAAGCTTCGCCATAAGATGCTTCACATCTAAAAGTCTTACAATTCTAGGCCTGTCATCAAAGTGGTTGCTTTACTATTCGAACAGCATTCGATTCGTATTCGATTCGGCTCACTATTCGCACTCCCTATACTTCATACCTTTATCCCCCCGGAAAGGCTGAGCCTATATGGCAGGCCACTGTGAGAAGCAGGCCATTCCTTTCTTTTCATTTTTGCAGCCATGGTGGAGCTTGTTTTGTTTTTACGGACTCGACAAACGAGGTGAGGGGGGGCGGAGGCACTACAGTGAAACTTTCCCCCCACCCCACCCCCCCTCACGCCTATGACCATAAGCGTGCGCAGGGTTCCCCTTCAGGGGGGGGGGGGGGGCGAAGGTCCGTCGCAGCGCCCCCCCCTCCCTATTATGTCAATGTATGGGGCTGACTTTGCGCCCACCCTATCGCCCCCCCCTACAATGTATGGGGCTGACCCGGCTGACTTTGCGCCCCCCCCTTCTCGCCCCCCTTGCCTCCCCCCCCCCCGTGCGCACGCCTATGCCTATGACTACAAACCTTTCTTTCAAAGATAACAAAGATAACAAAAATAAAAAAAAATTGCTTCATCTCTCCCTTCCCATGTTTTTAGGCATCAGCCCCGGCCTAAAAGGCCAAAAGCTTGGATGAGGAATTGAGAGATGAAATTCCAGAAGTGCGGAGAGCTGGACTTGTTGGTTGTACGTGATTAGAAAACAGCGCGAAAAAGCACAGGACATACAGAAAGGGAACCGACACAGCACTGTGCGTTCCCTTTCTCATACGTAAAAGATGAAATTATTTTACGTATCAGCCAATCCTTTTACGAATGAATATTGGACGTTTTCCGCGCGCAGAAGTGCGTAGTCGGTGACGGCGATATCGCCTGCGACGCGCGCAGGCTTACGGGTTTAGGAATCTCCAGCCGGGACCGAGAGCCCTGGGCGAGGACGTGTACCGGTTCGAAAAGGTGCTCCGCGCCAGCGGCGAGTTGCCCGACGCCAGCGAGCACGAGTTTCGCACGCTGTACGAAGTGAGCATCGCCGCGCATACCGCCAGTCACATGCCGGAGTCGCCCGCCTGGCAGCCGCTTGCAGCCGACCCGAGTCTCTCCGCTGCGACACCCGAGAGCAAGCAGAGCTCGTTCTGGAGCTTCAAGCCGGAACAGCTCTTCTTCTACTTGGCATGCTTCGTGCACTGCGGTGCATGGGCGCGTGAGCGTGACACAAAAGTGAGTGCTGTTAGGGTGCACTGCATCTTGTAGATCGGGGGCCGAATTCACAAAACTTATCTTTCGTAGGCGCTCTTTCTCATTGGCCAACCGGATTTACTAATGATATGTCCAATAGGATTGGTCGAAATATCGTCTGACGAACATTTTCAGCGTAAAAAGTTTTGTGAGTACAGGTCCAGGAGTCTCGAACTCGCCTCAGCTAAACCAACCTAGACGCAGCGCAGCTGCAGCCTGACTTGACTTAACCTAACCTAGCCAAACCTAACCTAATCTAACCTGACCTAACCTAACCATCTCCTGCAAGAGCCGGGACGATGCACACGATATAAACAGGCTGGGGGTGGGGGGGGGGGGGGGGGGGGATGTCTTATATATGGAAAGGCTGTCCTTCAAATGTCACTTAGCGTTACCATTTGAAAGTTATTTCCCATATCTCGTATACGGGTCGTTCTGATGGTGATTTGACGTCAGGTTTCGAGAGACATATCGATACTGATCTCCATGGCAGAATGCATGAAGTATGGGCGCCAATTTTGAAGTATGCAGTATTTGTTCCATGGTTATGTTTCAACACATGCGTGGTGACCGCATGGGGTGTCTCACGAAAAAAAAAAATGCTTACGACCAGTTCTGTCTGTGTCTCATGAACATAGTTATTAAGGAAATAAAAAGAAAATGTGGTACGAAGACAGTCTAGTGCGGGCAGGGTCGTTTGCGAGAGGTCCACGGGCCGTTTGTTTGAGACCCCTGTTCTAGATGATCATACTTTCTCGCTGAATGCATTTCAACGATCTCGCGTGAATTGTGAGGATCTTTTCATACTCGCGACAGAACGTGCTCTGGATGCAATAAAGTCATATGCTTGTAAGTGCTCTCTGCATATGTAACTTCAGTGCAGGGTGCACCTCACAAACTGCCCTTTCAATTCTCAGTATAAACATCGCCTTACGCAGGACACTGCTCTCACAAGGACGCCCGCGCATGCGGGGCTGAAGGGCAGGGAGGCGGCTCATGCCTATGCCTGAGGAATGACGGGTCGAGCACAGGACACTGACGACGCCTTAGGCCACACGGCACTTTGTGTGCGGGAGTCGTCTTTTGACCTTGCGCGATATGACAAGTCACTGCAGCCTTTAGCGCACCATATACCCCCCAATATTTGTCTGCGTCACTACAGCCTTTAGCACACCATATACCTCCAATATTTGTCTGCGGCAGGCCCGTAGCCAAAAGGGGGGGGTGGGGGTGCCCAAGCACCCGCCCCCCTCCCCCCCCCCCGAAATTCGGATGGAGGGGGGGTGTTTTACCGAGCATATAGATAATGAAAATATGGGTGTTTTTCGAGGCCTTCAACAAGTGTCCCCCCCCCCCTCCCCCCCCTTTCCGAAGACAATTCCCGGCTACGGGCCTGGTCTGCGGCTTTGTAAACATAGATAAATTTGTTATTCGACTGTTCGGTAACTATTTCTGGCAAAGAAATTAGGGCGCGAGTCCTCACACTCCCTGCTGCACGCACAAAGGAAGGAATTAATAATTGAATAAATGGGCTGTCGTGTCTTCGAGTACTTTGTCTCACCGAGTTGTGAACGATTTCTTGTGCGCGACGAGTGTAAGGAATCGCACAGGAATGACCAAACAGCACAGTTCAATTGAAAGGCCAACACTCAAGGGCACGGCTTGCGCATTCGGTTTGTGCGTACGTGTCAAATCAGAGAGCGAGATGGCGCGTGGTCAACGGTTGAGCTGCGTGCCAAGCTACGATGTACCCTCTTTCCTACAGGCTGCCCTGTGCAACGTCGCGCTTCCGGCGTCACCACGTTTCCGACAGGCGTTTCAATGCCTACAGCAACACGCGCTGTTCACGAACTTCACGTGGCCGGAGCCTTCCGAGGAAGCCACCGCCGCGTGACTCCTTACTCGAAAGTGAACATTGGCGTTCCTTCGGCTGCTGTGATGAGGTCGACTGCGGATGTGTGTGGTGCAGTTATTTCGACTGGCATTTACACAAGACGTTACAACGTTTTGTTTTGAATTGTTTTTCGCTATTATTTACTTCATTCCAAGATTCTCTTGTGTTGTTGGCCAGTGAGTGCTAACTTGACTCTTTGGGAGTGACATTGCTTGACACATTTCGTCGATTTCGAGAGGTGGTGTACGGAAGCCTCGTGTAGGCTTTCACATGTCATTTGATGGTATGCAGGCGCTTAATGTATGCTGCACGTACTATAATACCTATTTTATGGAACACTATACTTGTATCTATGCTCATGCAGGCTCTAAGTATGGTTGTTTTCCCATGCACATGGCGAGCATGAACGTTAAATATTCGCACTCAGAACGCGATAAAATGAATCGTTTAATGAAAGTCTGTGCTTATGTTTGAGTATAGGCATCCTTCAATACTTTCATTGGCAGTTCGTTTCCGTATTTTTTTTTTTTTTTTTTATGCGATGATGTCGCGTACTTGCGAATTGGATGTCGCTGTCTGCGGCGCTCAGGTTCTTAGGGGGTGATGATTTTTCAGTAATAATTGCCACAGAACTGCTCTGATAACCTGTCATTGTGGTTAAAAGAAGTTCATATCAAAATACTGCGTCGTGGTGATTTAGGAGTATTCGGTGTAGTCCTTCCATATTAATGGCTTGCCTTCGTCTCTTAACTGAAGACTACGGTTATATGTAGGCTGTGCTATTGCTTATCCAGGAAATACATTTGTGGACAACTCGATGCTTAGTAATGCTTCCATTGTGTACATAATGACAAATGGCACTCGACATTATTCAGTGCGCGTCTTTGAGAGTAACGCCAAAAACTGAGATCTAATCTTTCACGCCACATTGACAGTCTCCCATCCAAGATTACTGAACATAATATTTAGGCGTAACAGCCTCGCAAGACCTGAGAAGGGAACCTCTCATCAAACACGCTTTCTCTCTTTGTGTATTTCTCTCTCATTCTTCCTATCTTTCTCTCTTGCCTTTCTCTCCCTCTATTCCTCGCTTCTTGATTCTTTCTATCTCTCTCTTAATTTCTTTCTCCTCTATTTCTCCTGTCTTTCTACCATTTCCTCCTCCCTATTTCTCTTTTCCTCCTCACCCTCACTTCCCTTTCCCACTCCCTTGCCATACTATACTATATAAGGCTATGCTATACTCTGCTAGGGTGCCTGGTTAGCCGAGTGGTTACGACGCTACGATGCTTGCTTTTGGGTCGTGTGTACGCAGGTTTGATGGTCCCGCCTCGACGAATTTTTTATTGCGATAGCAATTATATGGACACTCTCGGCTGATTTTCGCCGTCGCCGTCTGTCGACGCCGTCATGTCCCGGATATGTATATATATAAAAAGGCATAAAGAAAAATACGTAGAAAAGATTCCAAACCACCTGACCAGGATTCGAACCAGCGACCCCTCGCTCCGCAGCCTGCTGCGCTAGCCAACACAGCCACACGCCATGCTCGTGCCAGCGATATAACGGCAAGCTATTCATATGCACCATTTGCCGCTCGCGGTACGCAGATCTCGGAACAGCTTGAGCTTGTTTTCTATCACGCAACGCTTTTACTGTTTCTTTCAAATTGAAAACTGCCCTTGAGATACGCGCGAAAAAGTGGCGCCCTTTTGTACCCCTAATGATGTAGAAGGGGAAAAAAAAGAACACCGGGCACACTTGGCGTCAGACGCCACCGCGCGGCAGGAGACGCAGAGGGGTCATTCCACGTGCCGCAGTTTAAAAGAAAAAACTATCAAACAGCGTCGAAAAGTCATATAATCATATAATCAATCCTTGGCCAATCACCGTGAGTGGGTATGAGCCGTGTCAGAGGCAACAACAGCAGCCTCGTCTTCTGCATTGTGGAAACTCGCAGCGCGTTGCTCAAATACAAACACGTAACAACTGCGACAGTTGTTAGTTCACGCTTGTCCTGTGTATACCTATGCGTCCTTCTTTGTGCTGCGGCGGCGCGTTGCAAGTATCGAGCTGCTTGTCGTCCTTCGTGTGACAAACTAATTTCTTGCTATCGCAGTCATTGCTTCGCCCTATAGCGGCGAAACTGATTTTTTTTTGTTTGTTTGTTTGTTTGTTTGTTTGCCAAGAATTTTTCTTTATCTCTCTGTGTACGTTCTCTCGCCCATCAGAGTTACATCAGAGTAGGCGCTCATGTTCAGAGAGCGAATCAGAAGTTGAAGACGACGAAGAGAAAGAAAACGAAGAGCGCGTGCCGGATTTATTTTTCCTTGTCTTCGTTGTCTCACGCATGAGAGTTATCGCATAACACGACAGACATGTAGGCGCTCCTGTTCTGGGAGCGAGACAGTAGTTAAAGAAGACGAAGAGAAATAAAAGGATGAAGAGAGCGCGTGCTGAATTTCTTTCTCTTTCTCTGTATTCGTTCTCTCGACCATCAGAGTTATCGCATAACACGACAGACATGTAGGCGCTCCTGTTCTGGGAGCGAGACAGTAGTTAAAGAAGACGAAGAGAAATAAAAGGATGAAGAGAGCGCGTGCCGAATTTCTTTCTTTTTCTCTGTATTCGTTCTCTCGCCCATCAGAGTTATCGTATAACACGACTGACAAGTAGGCGCTCCTGTTCTGGGAGCGAGACAGTAGTTAAAGAAGACGAAGAGAAATAAAAGGGTGAAGAGAGCGCGTGCCGAATTTCTTTCTTTCTCTCTGTATTCGTTCTCTCGACCATCAGAGTTATCGCATAACACGACAGACATGTAGGCGCTCCTGTTCTGGGAGCGAGACAGTAGTTAAAGAAGACGAAGAGAAATAAAAGGATGAAGAGAGCGCGTGCCGAATTTCTTTCTTTTTCTCTGTATTCGTTCTCTCGCCCATCAGAGTTATCGTATAACACGACTGACAAGTAGGCGCTCCTGTTCTGGGAGCGAGACAGTAGTTAAAGAAGACGAAGAGAAATAAAAGGATGAAGAGAGCGCGTGCCGAATTTCTTTCTTTTTCTCTGTATTCGTTCTCTCGCCCATCAGAGTTATCGTATAACACGACTGACAAGTAGGCGCTCCTGTTCTGGGAGCGAGACAGTAGTTAAAGAAGACGAAGAGAAATAAAAGGATGAAGAGAGCGCGTGCCGAATTTCTTTCCTTTTCTCTGTATTCGTTCTCTCGCCCATCAGAGTTATCGCATAACACGACTGACAAGTAGGCGCTCCCGTTCTGGGAGCGAGACAGTAGTTAAAGAAGACGAAGAGAAATAAAAGGATGAAGAGAGCGCGTGCCGAATTTCTTTCTTTTTCTCTGTATTCGTTCTCTCGCCCATCACAGTTATCGCATAACACGACTGACAAGTAGGCGCTCCTGTTCTGGGAGCGAGACAGTAGTTAAAGAAGACGAAGAGAAATAAAAGGATGAAGAGAGCGCGTGCCGAATTTCTTTCTTTTTCTCTGTATTCGTTCTCTCGCCCATCAGAGTTATCGTATAACACGACTGACAAGTAGGCGCTCCTGTTCTGGGAGCGAGACAGTAGTTAAAGAAGACGAAGAGAAATAAAAGGGTGAAGAGAGCGCGTGCCGAATTTCTTTCTTTTTCACTGTATTCGTTCTCTCGCCCATCAGAGTTATCGCATAACACGACAGACATGTAGGCGCTCCTGTTCTGGGAGCGAGACAGTAGTTAAAGAAGACGAAGAGAAATAAAAGGGTGAAGAGAGCGCGTGCCGAATTTCTTTCTTTCTCTCTGTATTCGTTCTCTCGCCCATCAGAGTTATCGCATAACACGACTGACAAGTAGGCGCTCCTGTTCTGGGAGCGAGACAGTAGTTAAAGAAGACGAAGAGAAATAAAAGGATGAAGAGAGCGCGTGCCGAATTTCTTTCTTTTTCTCTGTATTCGTTCTCTCGCCCATCAGAGTTATCGCATAACACGACAGACATGTAGGCGCACGTGTTGTGGGAGCGAAGCAGAAGCTGACGATGAATAGAAAGAAAAGGAAGAGAGCTCGTGCCCGTCCGTGATGTTTTCTGTCTAGGGTTACTGGCGCAACGCCAGGGTTAACAGCTGCACTGCAAAACTTCGAGGCCGCTTAAGCTTCGCTTTTAAAAGTGCAAATGTGACCGTTTCTCGAACGACACGTGAAATCATTAGGCTGATTGTTGGTGTGTTTTTATATCTTTATGTCCACTCGTTTGGTTATTGAGATAACTGCATTGAAAAATGTTTTCCTGAATGAAAGACGTCAGTTGCTAGTAGCGTCGTCCTGCGCCCTTCTACTCTTCAGATTTCAATTGCACACTCATTACGCAATTCATACGGTGTGGCGCCTTATTGTGCGATTCTACACTTATATTACATCTGTTAAATGACGTCTCAGGCACTGGTGTGGCTCTGAGGCGATATCACATGGGTGATATACTTCACCACTACGCAGAATACCTGGGCTCTATTCCACCTCAAACCTTAGTTTTCAATCAATCAATCAATCAATCAATCAATCAATCAATCAATCAATCAATCAATCATTCAATTCAATCGGGTTTTGTCGCTCGCGGACAACGCCGATTTTTCGCTCACAACTAACGCCGCCAACTCCGAGATGGAATTTTCTGCGACACGGGCTCTTTAACGCTAGCGTTGACACTGCGACTCTAAACGGTACCCTAAAATTCAGTACCAACGTAAAAGCCAGCTTATCGAAAGGACCACACCTGTGGGCTTACCTCGGTTTCAGCGTAGCGCGTCTCCCGCCTTGCCACTTCCAAGCTGCTGCTGTGGCTCACTACGCAGTGAACTCCTAATCTTGTTGGCGGAGACGCTGGAACATACATGGTCCTAAGTCCTCTTAACCGGCCGGGGACGGTGAATATTCTGACGATGCAGTGACCAAGCTGATGGCGTAGGGCGAAAAGAAGTTGGCCAATAACATGGATCGTTTGGATGTGTGGTCTCTCAAAATGCCTAGATGCTTCTTGTCCATGACTTCCTTCGAACGCTGCAACCAGGAGCGACGTGACAGCGACGCGAGCTGCGTTGTCCGTCTCCGCATTCTATCCAATACTGCGGTGGGACGGTCGCGTCTGGGCTTACAGGCTGGCTGCGTTCCTGGCTTTTCTTGCTGTCGTTCGATGTCGACCATACTGCTGCTGTACGGAAACCCCCCCAGACTTAGAAGGTTCCTGAAGCACCCCACACTATGCGTCCGCTCACCCCGGCAGCTCACGGAGAAGTGGTGGTGGTGGTTGTGGTTCGAAGAAGGAAAAGGCGCCTAATTTCTGCAGCCCGGTCGGGAGCACGGCACAGCGCCTGGAGAAGTGAACATCATGGCAGACGAGCACCTGTGCTGAATGCATGGAGGAAGGAATTCCTTCCTCCATGGCTGAATGAATGGCATATCGACGCACGTTCGGTCGTGGCTGCACTGAAGAAAGGAGACGCGACCAAAGGAGCGCGCGTGCGTCCCGTCTCCCTTCAGATTGGCTCTGTCACGGCTGCCTGTGGTACCCTCGGACAACTTCTCTTGGCACTGAAGGGAAAACTACGGGGGCGGAGCTTCCGCGCATGTACTCCTGCGCGAAGTAGTCCGGTTCGGCCCGCGTTTCGAACAACTGTGGAAAGTGATGGCCGCGGGCAAGTAGCGTTGCATGCCGACGCAGATGCCTCATAGAGTTTACACGTAAAAGGCGCCACATTCTCAGGCGTGCAAGAACGCAACGTGACAACATATCAAGTAAAAACAAATAGATATCTCGTTGCGGTATGCTGTGTCCTGTCTCGAAGAGCCAATGATGGGCAGTATTGAAGATACATGTACCTTATAGATACTATCTTAGATGCAATTTGGGTATCTGGTATCTGTATCGTGATACGTGCTTTAAGATACAAGATACTGCTATAGCAACACCACCATGTGCAACGATAAATTCTGGCTGAACTCCGCTTCTCAAGCTGATACTGCTGCCATTTAGACACCCGAATAAAACTAAAGACGGTGACATCCCTTCACGTAGAGTCCTCCAGCGACGACAGTCGATGAGGTCTGCGTGTCCCGATTGATGGAGCAGTCGCATGCTGGCGCTCGCGCCATCTCGACAGAAACAGGCGCGCGAACGTCTACGCGCCACTGACCTTATGTTTTCTCGATATTTTGTTTCTTTTTAGTTGCGTCGGTGTCATGACACTTCCTGGTAACCATTGTACTGTGCTGCATAACCCAAATGCGTGCGACGGCTTTCGCAAAAATTCTGATGCCGTTTTAATGTCATTGTGGATGTTTCCCTTGCGGGGTGCTTCGTTACGAAGCTTCAAAAATGCAAGATTGGGATTGCTTTGCGTCTCGTGGCTTTCGTACACCAGCGATGGGATTTGCAAAGTTCGAGCGCGCCTTCAGAAACCCCCATTGCATTATTTGCTATAAAGTCTCACGTGTACCATTTTTTCCCCCAAGCTGAAAAAAAAGCCCGCGAAATACAAAAAAAAAATAATAATAATCCCACGTGACTGGAGCATTCGTGCGCCACGATCACATGAATGACGGTATCGCTTATAAATTGAGACATTGTCTTTCCTCTCTGTCGATTAGGCTGGCTTAATCGACAGAGAATTTGCCTAAGCTCTGCAACTGAAAGTTGTTGACAGTTTTGCATCGTCCTTGAAATTTCCCCCACTTTGTTATTTACAAACCGATTCTGGCGGACACCAAAGATTTGCTATGAGAAAATTCCACTGTGCGACGAATACACTCTACCGCATTGAATGAGAGTGCGAACGCGACTCATCAGTCCCGTCAATAACGGGACTAAATGTCGAGCCGTAGAAGTAGGTTGACCGGCCTGAAACTTGAAGAGCAGCGACGTCTGTTGGAGAGGGCCAGGCTGTCAGCTCAGGCCCACGGCATCCTGGACTGGAGTCGGATTCAACTTTAGAAGTTACGACAGGCCCCGCCCAGACGGCCGAAGTGGGGCAGCTGACCGCCTCCGCGACTTAAAGGGGTGTTACCATCAAATTTCAAGGCTATAACAAGCCTGTTGTGGGTTTCCTCTGTATGCAAGGACACTCCACGCGAAGGGCTGGTCACAGCAAACGTTTAGAATATATTTTAATTCACTTCCAGAGCGTACCTAAATGCTCATTCCCACAATCGAGACCCATCGCTAAGCGCATCGAAACTGACGTAGCTCTATAGGAAGGGCAACGAAAGTTGTAGTGACGTGAGTGACCTCCGGACCTCCGCCCCCTCCGAAATGTACTTACCGGCAAAGCATCGGTTGCTACATCACTCGCCGAGTTTCGATCGCTTCCTGGCTAAGTACTGCGCATCTTCGCGCGAGCCATGTGTGGTCACGTGACCAAGTCTCCTACACTGCTACGTCACCGCCCAGCTTGGCGCCCAGAAACCGAAACCGAAAGTTGTCCACATAAATAAGGCGTTATTAAAGTATTTAGAGAGAATACGTGAACCTTGGTACGTGTATCATGCATAAACACTAGCAGCGAAGAACGCGCAAGCCACAAATTTGCTGGCGCCACTCCTTTAAAAAAAAATTGAAGGACACTTTGTAATTTCCAAAGTGTGTTCGGCGAAAGCCTGTGGCCTTCGTAGCAACAAGTTTCGGCAAGTCTTGCCGGCTGTGAGGGGGCACGGACGGACGGACGGACGGACGGTCGGACGCAGCCGCTGTGCCATCACGTGATTGCTGAGAGAGTGTGAGGGGGAGAGGCCACAGCTGGCACCGTTCCAGGGCACGGACGGACGGGCAGTCGGACGCCGCGAGTATGAGCCAAATGCTGCCGCCTTAATAGTCCCTCTCATGTACTCGTCAATGTTCATATTGAAAACTTTTCAGTGCGAACGGAACTTTACTTTACTGCAGTTCGTCAATGTTCTTCGAAGCGGGTTATTCACCGGCCGCCCGGCTCACGACATCACGCCCGATGGTGCAGGCTCGTGTGCATCCGTCTTTGAGGAGGAAATGCCGCAGATTTTCTAAATTCGTATCCGACTGTAGGTAGGGCTCCGTGTTTGCTGATAAATCCGGGAAAAAATCCGAAAAACACTCACCGGTGAAATTTTTGACAATTCGGATTTATCCGACAAGCTCCGATATTAAAAGGGCGTTTTCAACGTTCGAAGGGCATTTTCGAAGCTGACAATAATCAGTCGAAAGAAGCGCACCTCCATCAGCGGCTTCAGCAACACGCGTAAGTAATGTTTGAGTCTATTACAACGCGGTTTAAGGTTGTAATACGAACGATTGTAGGTGTTTTGTATTCAAGTGTTTGTGCTTGTATACGTGTATGTGTTTGCGCGTTCAAACCTTGCAGACATCAAAAATACACTGTGTATTGACATGCTTTCGTGTTCAGATATCATTTCATCTAAGATTTCGGCGTGTTGAGAATAATAATATAAATAGGTCCTTTATTTTCCATCAAGAATATGGGGGGAAGCTGGGATAGAAAGCTGAGAAGCAGCTCGACTAGTTCCTGCTCCCCCCTAAAAGTACACTGTGGAGAGTTTACAGCAGTGCACATCAACAGCCTTATTAACAGGGTAAATGAACAGGAAGTGAGAAATAATGAAAGCATGGAAAAACAGGATTACCAGCAACAATGCAACGCATTTTCATTGGAAATGAAATTAATTAGAAAACAATGCAACAACTTGCAATACAAAATTAAACACCGAATTTCGGAGAATTGGAGATTTACGAGAAATAAACTGCGATAAACGTCGAATTTTCTCCAAAAAAAAAAAAGAAGACTCCCCAAAACACCCTCCGAATTTCAGGGAAAATAAACTCCGAAAACACGGACGCCGCCCACCTTGGACGACATTGTCACCAGCTCACTGACGAGCATACCACCGTGCGTTCATGTGCTTTATCACAGTCTTGATAATTAAATGTTTACTAATAATATGTGGGTTTTACGAGCCAGAAACACGATAGGATTATGAGGGATGCCGTAGTAGAGGGCTCCGGAAATTTCGACCATCTGGTGTTCTTTAACGTGCACTGACATTGCAGAGTACACGGGCCTCGACCACTTCGCCTCCACCGAAATACGACCGCCGCGGTCGGGATCGAACCCACTACCTTCGGGTCAACAGCAGAGTACCATAACCACTGATCCACCGCGGTGGATTAATTAAATGTTTAAAATACTTCATTAGTGCAATAGTAATGGTGAAAGAACGAACCAGTGCATCATTTTATGTAACAGGGGTGACAATGCGTCTTGTAGCTGTAATACAGAAAAAGAAATATTTATCGATTGATGATACGGACATGGGCAGCAGTGGCCGTTCTTGAGTTTGCCATATTAAATGCGAAGCATTTCTTAGCGGACTTCGGCGAGTTTGAGCGTATCTATCTATATATCTCCCTATCTATCTCCCTATCTATCTATCTATCTATCTATCTATCTATCTATCTATCTATCTATCTATCTATCTATCTATCTATCTATCTATCTATCTATCTATCTATCTATCTATCTATCTATCTATCTATCTATCTATCTATCTAGCCGCCTAAGACTTTGTGCTCTCCTGGCCGTATCGTTAATGGGATTCATACCAAAATTGGTATGACATGACATGACTATATGACGAAGATGAATGACTGGTCATATCACGAAAATCATGACTAACTTGTCATGAAATTTATGATTTACACGCCATGGCCGTAGTGATCCCGAGGGCGTTTTCTTAGCCTGATATGTCCAAAAATTGCTACGATGAGATATTTTTGCATGACCAGCAAGATTATAGATGGTAATATGAAAATCATGACCTGCATGTCATGCACAACATGATTTACATGCCACGCTCATGGTGCGCTGACTGCCGTTTCGCTAGCTTGATATACACCAAATTTGGTATTGCGTGACGTGACTGTGTGACGAACATAATGCCAAGGGGTCATATGGAAGTCATGACATGCCATGAGCAACATGACTTGCATGCCACGCTCGTGGCACGCTCGCGGTCGTTTCGTTAGCTTGATATACACCAAATTTGCTATTGCGTGACGTTACTGTATAACGAACATAAATGATAAGTGGTAATATGCAAATCATGAGATCTCATGTGCAACATGACTTGCATTCCATGCCCATGGCGCGCTCGCGGCCGTTTCCATAGCTTGATGTACACCAAAATTGGAATTGCGGAACGTGACTATATAGCTAACATAAGTGGCAGGTGGTAACATGAAAATCTTGGCATGCATGTCATCTACAGGCCCGCAGCCAATTTTTTTTTTTTTTGGGGGGGGGGGGGGGGGGCACCTTGAAAACCCCTTATTTTCATTATTCTATTTTTTTCTCGGTAACCCCCCCCCCCCCCCAATCAGAATTTCGGGGGGGGGAGGCCCTAGCCCCCCCCCCCCCCCCCCTTGGCTACGGGCCTGGTCATCTACAATGCCATTTACATGCCACGCTCATGGTGCGCTTGCGTCCAGTTCGCTAGGTTGATATACACCAGAATTGGTATGGCGCGACGCGACTGTAAGACGAACATAAATGACAGGTCCTAACATGTAAACCATGACATGCATATTATGTACAACATGATTTGCTCCTTGCTGGCTGCTTCGCATTACATCGATTCCCACAATGATTGGGATCTACGGGTTTTTTGTCTTGACGTGTACAGTGAACATTTGCAAGCTGCCGTGAGGCAGTTATGCAATACTGAACCGCAATAAAAGCAAATACATATGACTACTTTCGTGCTGCCAATTCATTGTAGTGCTCTTGAATCTGGTTCCTAGGAGCTGAGGCCTATCATCTAATAACGCTGCTACACAACCATTCATATATCCCGTCGTACACTTTTATTAATGAATTACTAATAACCAACGTCTGATGATTTCCACCTAAGAGCGACTTATGAGCGACATCAGTTTATGCAATAAGGGCAACGATGCGCCTTGTAGCCAATACGCAGCGTCACGTTTCATCAGTCAATAATACATAGTCGTCCTCGGCAGCAGTCGTCGCGATCGTCTTGACTGTGGCAGTCTTGACGTGTGGAGCAGAACGCCTCGGCGTTATAGGCGACGGCGGTGGCGCGGTCATATGCGCCCTCTTGCGGGCGCTCGGTGTGCTTCGAGACGTGTTGTGGGTGTGGGCGCGCAAGAAGGATGCCTGCTGCTTGTAAAAAGAAATAGCCGACACGGCAACGGCAAGCCCGAGGAGCACGCAGAGCACCCCACAGGCTAGTGCTGCTTTTGGGGCTAGGCTGTCCGCTCTGTCGACATCGGGAGCCCGTGGTTCTACCGCGCTGAACTGCTGATGGGTTCGCGCGGGCGTGGCGACGTTGCTCATGGCACGGTTGCGGATGCGGAGCGCCGTTCCTTCGTCTCGCTTACGTAGCCTTCTTTCCGGCAGGCTTTCCCTCGACGTATGTCGACGTCTTGCGAAGGCTAGAGGGTCATGGAAGTGTTCAGAGACCCTGTCAGTTGGCTTGCGAAAGACACGGCATTGATTGGGGCATCAACCGCTTGTTCTCATTCCTGTTCGCCTTAACACTGTGGCTCACACCCACTGCGTGTAATTGGCCAAGAATTGGTTGGTTTATAACTTTACATAAACCTTAAGGATAGGGTAACTTGTAGAATAGAATAATTACGAATTAATAATAATAATAATAATAATAATAATAATAATAATAATAATAATAATAATAATAATAATAATGATTATGATTATGATGATGATGATGTCACAGTTTCGCCACTAGGTCGAAGCAATGAATGCGATAGCAAGAAATTAGAATGCCACACGAAAAACGACAACCAGCTTGATATTTGCAGCGCGCCGCTGCAGCACAAAGGAGGACGCTCGAAAAGAACGCATAGGTATACACAGGACAAGCGTTAACTAACAACTGTCACAGTTGTTACGTATTTGTGTTTGAGCAACGCGCTGCAAGTGTATACAATGCGGAAGCCGACGATGGTTGATATTTCTTTTTCTTTTAAACTGCGGCACGTGGAATTACCCCTCTGCGTCTCCTGCCACGCGGTGGCGTCTGCCGTAAAGTGTGCCCGGTGTCTTTTCTTTTTTTTTTTCCTTCTACATCTTGAGTGGGTTACAGAAGGGGGGCCACTTTATCGTGCGCGTCTGAAGGGCAGTTTTTCAAATTGAAAGAAAATGTACGAGCGTTACGCGATAGAAAACACGGTCAAGATCCTCCCAGATCTGCCTACCGCGAGCGGTAAATGGTGCATATAAATAGCTCGCCGTTATAACGCCTGCACAAGCATGGCCCGTGGCTGTGTTGTCTAGCGCAGCGGGCCAGGTGCTTTGACAGGTGCTTTGGAATTTTTAAATGCGAAGCATTTCTTTGCGTACTGTAAGCGCTTTTGCGTTTCTATCTACGTATACCTATCTATCTATCTAGCCGCCTACGTCTGGGTGCTCTCGTGGTCGCCTCCTTAACTTGGAGTAGACCAAAATGTATGGGAGGGTAAGATGTATTGACGAACATGTCTGGCGGGTCAGGACATGAATAACGCGAAAATCCTGTCGCATACGTCATCGAACCCTTTCCTGCAGACACGTGTGGCACATACCCGTATACCACGGGCCGCGGTACGCGGGTATGCGCCACAGGTGTTTGACAATTTGTATCTAGCCAGGAACGGCGAGACAAACAGTAATTTAAATGCGAGAGTGTTAAGAAAAACTGACGTCGGGAGCGTTGACCCGACGAATTCAAATATCAGGGTCTCAGCAGGAATCGAACCCAAGCAGTCTGTGTGGCAATCAAGTATACTACCACAGAGCCACGCCCGGTCTCGGAAATGCTTTGGAAAAAGACCCTATGCAGGCGTAATTTTGGTGAAACGTCACTTGTGGTTGCAGTGCTGGCTATGTATAATTTTATAAAGATACATATGTTCTTCTATGAGGCAGGCGTCATGTCGAGTAAACGTCAATTGTATAGTTAAGTGCCATCCTCTGTAGTTGGTCCACGAAGCACTATCCAGGGCTACTACCATCCTCGCAAGCACAAGTGCTACGTGTCAGCTTACCGCTTCTGGTGCTGGTAATACACAA
Organism: Rhipicephalus appendiculatus; assembly: GCA_030522465.1. NCBI lineage: Eukaryota > Metazoa > Arthropoda > Arachnida > Ixodida > Ixodidae > Rhipicephalus > Rhipicephalus appendiculatus. The sequence goes on from JALIZH010026049.1 coordinate 223,932, forward strand.
GTTTCTGTTGGCATCGTTACGCAACTGTAAACAACTGGTTATATGAAACAAATGCGTCTGTTCAACATATGTCTGTGCGTACAACATCTGCACATATATTTAGCGTAATTTCGTAACGTTTCGCTCAGTAAAAAGCTACAACCAAGTCACCTTGCCTCCGCATGCTTCGCATAACATCGATTCCCAAGGTATTTGGGATCTGCCAATTTTTTCTACTAATTTATTTTTCTTTGTGCCTTTTTTTATATATATACATACATATACATATCCGGGACATGACGGCGACGACTAAAATCAGCCGAGAGCGTCCATATATTTGCTATCGCAATAATAATAATAAGAAGAAGAACAATAAGGTGAGGACAATGATAAACAAACATTTTTATGTAGCTATGTGCATATGCATAAGAGTATTAACATGCTATATGAACTGAATAATCCCCATGGACTGCCATGCCCTATATTGTACACGCCCTATATTGTACATATGTACATAGTGCTTCTAATTATTTTTCTTCTTTTAGTGTTTTTATTTTATTATCTTTGTATGTACCTTCTATATTGCTGCCATGATGTTGGGATAGCCGGCTCTTACGTAGCCTACCTTCCCATATTTTTCATATATAAATAAAAAAAAATATTCTGTCTATCTTGGTAACCAATCAGTTCCGCTATTCACCTGCTATATTGGCGGCGAGGACATACCTTGGCGACCTCTGCCGGAATCTCTCTGTGACGTGTAAAACGACATCACGTGGTACCGACTGCGCGAAGTGTTCGACGACAACAGTGATTCAGGCTGTTCAGACGCGGCTTTTCTCGCTTTGTAAGCGTTGAATATGTTTGTATTAGCTGCGAAACAACCTAGAGTGTTTGCCAACAAAGGTTTTTAACGAGCCAACGTGCGGTCATCGTCGCGTCGTGCACTTCCGACGGAGCGCGTGCGCGTGGCGCCATGGACGCCCAACGTGAAGAGGTGCTCTTGTAAAAGGTGAATTGTTATGAAATTCACCTAGTAATCTGTAAATCCAAGCATTCTCACATCTCGCGTGCATTTATGTTTACTGAGGCAAGCACGACGGCGCGCACCTGTCACTGCTTTTGCGCGGGAAGTGCACGGCCGAGAAGTAACGTTTCGATCTGCGTGGACTGCCGCGCACGATTCACGGCAACACCTCGCCCTAGTTTTCAGAGCGTTATCAAGTCTCCGAGGGCAAACGATGCTTTGACATTGGTTATCAAGTTCGCGTGACCTTTCATAAAGGTAGCCATGAGCTCTGTTGCTGCAATAACATTACTGTTCACAACAACCGTGGTTTGTGTGGCCCGCTACTTTCACCAGAATTATTATCGGATGATTATTTATAACAAATAGATTTCAATAAGTGTAACTTCACCTGCGTATATTTTTGTCTCCTTAATCCTCGCTTTCACTATACATGTGCTTCTCTGCGCGGGGTGTGTTGACTGATGTGATATGATGCGAGCACGTTGCAATACAATACCTTTTTGCATCGCTTGCTCGACTATTCTTTGTAATTACCGTATCTCGTTTTCAGTGACTCTGCCGGTCTCTGGCATCAACCAACTCGAGTACCAGCAGCTCAGCACATCACGGCTGCTAACAGAAGGAGAGACGTTCGAATATAAAAGGCGAAAGAACAGCATCAGGACCAAATTACTATCGCCGCCCTTGTGCTGCAGACAAGTGGAAAAGGCCTCCCGGCCTGGCGTGAATAAACGTCGTAAATTCCTAAGTGTACATTCCCGAAAAGTCCCACGTCGTACTCACCGAACATTAACATTGAGAAAGGGACACCAACCAACGTATTCAGTTAAAGTAATAACCTGACTTGAGAAGAAGGCGTTAGAAACTCTGTTGCTCCCTGGTGCCACTCAGTCACCCCTGAAGAAAGGTCCGAGTTGGACCCGAAACGTCGGGATTTTTCATTTTAAAGTAAAACTATGTTATTACTTTAATTTAATACGTTGGTTGGTGTCACTTTCCCAGTGTTATTTGCTTCCCAACCAGACAGAAGTATGTCAAATATTCACCTTTAAATCACCGAACATTGTAGCCCCAACGCAGCACACAAAAACTTTTTCGCGAAAGTGCTTGCCGCGCACGCGATAATGAATGCTGCAGCTTCCCCAGTCTCAGCTTTATCGAACATGCATCTCGCTGCTTCTTGGTTTTGGGGTATGCATGGAAACTCACACCAGGGAGAGAAGTAGAGACTGCATCATGCGTCAAGCGCCGAACAGAACGGATGCTGCGATCCCACTGCTTCGGGAAAAATACATCGTTCTTTCCAGCCTGGTCACTTCCACAAACAAAAGCGATTCCGCCCGCGCTTTCTTTGTCCATGCCTGGCAGGCCGACAGCCGTCCGACGCTGCGACAAAAGAATTCGTCGGGGCGAGCTCTCGGAAAATGGCACCTACAAGATGACAAAGTAACGAGTAACATGACACCACACATTACCGAAAAATGGTAACGTAAGTACGTTACCCGTTACAGTCCCGAAATTGTAACGAGTACGTTACTAAGTTACCGAAATAGGTAACGCGTTACCGGTAACGGCGTTACTTGCAACGCGTTACCGACAACACTGCGTGGTAGCTATAATCATAGGCGTGCGCACGAGGGGGGGCAGAGGGGGGCGCCCCCCCTCCCTAGTCACCTAAGAAGGGGGGGCGCAAAGTATGTCTCATACATTGATTTAATAGGGAGGGGGGGGGCGCAAAGTCTGCCCCATACATTGTCTTAATAGGGAGGGGGGGGGGGCGCTGCGACGAACCTCCCCCCCCCCCCCCCCCTTGAAGGGGAGCTCTGCGCACGCCTATGGCTATAATTCCTTGACTTGTTGGTATGATTTGTCAAAAAAGTATCGCTTGGGACCGATACGTAAGGTTTTATACCGTAGTGTAAAAGGTGTCGATTTGGTTTTTCCAAACGCAATAAGATGCTTTGGCGCGGTCTGAGTTTGCTTTGAAAAGTCTTCGCCAATACAGTGCCTTTCAAATGTCGGCCGTTGCGCAAAATTGCTTCCTTGGTTTTAAAATTACCAAATTTCACAATGATAAGGCGGTTACGGCCTGGATTATGGCGCGTCCAAGCCGATGGGCAAGCTCGATGTCTTCCGTTTTTAACAGTGAAATTTAGATATTCAGAGCAGTGGCGAATAATTATTTCCTCAGATCGCGCGAAAGATTCGTTGGAAGAAGTGTCTGGTATGCCAGAGAACAAGATGTTATTAAGGCGAAAGCCTTTAATGTCTCATGCTCACGTCCGTCCGGTGTCCGTCCGTCCGTCTGTCCGTCCGTCTGTCCGTCTGTCCGTCCGTCCGTCCGTCTGTCCGTACGTCGGTCTTTCCGTCAGTGGAATGGCCACACGCTTTCGCCGAACACACTTTGGAATGTACAAAGTGTCCTTCAATTTTTACGTCTGGAGCGGTTTTCTGCACCTTCCAATCTATCTTCCAGAGAAGGTACCCGACGAGCGGTTACATCAAAGTCGGCTTCCACGCTCCGCAGCTGTTGTCGCATGTGTTCAATGTGCTGACAGTTGGTTTCAACAATAGGCAGTCTTTTGTTCAGTTCCGAAAGGGTGTTGGTTAATCTTGCACGTCAGCTTTTTTAGTTCCGCCATGACTGCAACCATGTCGGGACCAGGGTTTGTCTCGATATCTCCAGCAAGCAGCAAAAGAGAGCGTACAACCTAAATACAATCACAAGCAATCATTAACAAACACTGCAGGGCCTAGCAGCTACACGAGTAAGTAGTTACTGTTTTTTTATTCTATTTTTTTTAGCAAAAAGGCTGCATGATTGACTAACCTGCATGGCGAGAGGAAACTGGTGAGGCGTCTGCTTAGCGGCACAGCCATCAAGCCCACAGCGGAATACAGAAGGAGGTATTCACTGAGCTCTTCCCGCCAGGCGGCGTCAGCGTGTGCGCCGCCATAGCCGTGGTCTTTCAGCGATCCGGCATAGGACAGCGTGATGTTTGGCGGCGCTGCACCTCCCTTAACCGTTTTCTTAGAAAAATATCAACATAACACATGCTGCCGAGAACTTTGGTTGTAGTCCGACGATGTCATTCGCGCGCGAGACCACGAGTATGGCGACTGCCGCGCTAGCGCCTCTTGCGGATGACGTCAGCCGTCGTTCCGAGTAGTGTAGCTGTCAATGGTGTCTGCTAAGATGAATTGATGACGGCAGGCTCCGACTGCGGTGTCTCCATCCACTCCCAAGCAGAGGTGGCGGGCAGGAACGTTGTGCACGAGACACACCTGTCATTGCCACGAGCCAGCGTTTCGATAGCAGATTCGACACAAGGGTCCATTGGTGTCGAGGCTGCGGGTAGGTCAGGCATTTTTGTTGAAGGCATGGCGCTGATACAGGATGGCGGCACGCATGCGCATTGGGTACTCGGCGGAGCGAAGAGGCCAGGAAGGAGCATGGTGAAGCACGGTGCATGGTGAAGGAGCATCACCTGCATGGTGAGAGGAAACTAGTGAGGCGTCTGCTTAGCGGCACAGCCACCAGCCACCAAGATGTTAACTATATAAACGCTTAGTCTATCAAGTAGCCCCATATGCAAGGAGTAAAAGAAGTTCTGGAATTGTCCCTCAGATAACTTCTCCAAATAGCTTGCCCCACACACACACAAAAAAAGTGTTTTTTTTCGAGATACATCATGTGGAACATGTATGTATGCACGACGTATGTGGAACAATCTTAAGAACCAGTAATGCAAAGTCCATGCCCGGCTCCCGACCCGAGCCCGCCACCTCAAACCCGGACCCGGCCCTAAGCCCGGAGCTTCCGGCCCGAGCCTGGCCCGGGCCAGCCGTAAAATCCACTTTACCCAGCCCGGCCCATGGGCCGCGCCGGGGCCGGATTTTCGGGTAGGCCCGAGCCTGTGCAGTGCTCTGCCTTATTGATGCACTCCACGCGCCCACTCCGACAAGTGCACTCCGCCAATACAGCATGTAACTTTTGCACCGTTTCCCCATTTCCCTGGCATCATTTTTGTTAAATCTCACCTTTCGCCCCTCGGCGACTAATTCATTATTGGTGTCCGCCGTATTCGAACGCAGCAGTACCGTGGAACTATGGGCTACGGCAGTGCCACGGCAGTAGGTTGCCGTGAAAAGCGCGCGTTCATTTCATTGGTAGCAGTGGAGGAAATCAGCCGGTGCGGGTCGACAAGGGTATACGTTTTATGCGAATACAGGCGCGACTTTCACTCACAGGGACGAAATGTGGCTAGTCGCCTGTCGAGCTATCCAAAGAGCCCACGCGCGCGCGGACACACACACACACATACACGCGCGCGGTATGTCACTGAGCTTACCCTTCCCTTTTCCTGTTGTTCTTGTGCCTATACGACATGTCCTCCCACCTTCTTACTTTCTCGTCGACTTCCAATTGGACCAGTCACGAACCCGTGGCGGCCTCACAGTCGCACAGCAGCAGCCCAGACAACCTCACCCATCTTTCACCATAGTTGGAGTGTTATCACGTCTTGTGTGAGAAAGGGAAGTGGTGCGAGGATGCGCAACGGAGCAATGACCGGGCCGTCCAGGTTGTACGATGACGTTTATAAGGTTGCTGTTTGTTCCTTATGGACGCACTACTCGCTTCTGTCAGCCTGTCTTCCAAGCCCCGCTCGCGCCCCTCACAAGGCTGTCCGTTTTCCTGTTGTAACGCTACTGCTGCACACGTGTGCTGTAATGGACACATGCTTGTCACTGTTTCGAGGAAGGGTCCACGCTTCCGCGCGCAGCCTAACTCTATCTTGTCTTTTCATTACGTATTATAATCTTTTGTTTATGTTTCAGCGACGAAAGCATGCGTGCTTGCTTTTCCGGGTGTGAAAGGAAAACAGACGTGTGTGAGAACATAACAACAAAAGACGCGAAAAGCCAGAACTTTTGCGTTGAGTATGACAGCTGTCTTAAAGGCCAACTCCGGCGATTTTTCGAGGTCAATGGATCTCAACTAAATTCGCTGGGTACGTTCCCTTGCACATTTCCGTCATTTATGCCAAATTTGAAGCTTGAGAGATGCGCTGATTGTTTGCAAATGAATTTTAAAAATTGTCTGCAAACGTCCACCCGGCTTCCCACAATTATTCGCCTCGAGATCTTGGAGTGGCGCCCTCTCGCGTGTGACGTCAAGGAGAGGACTCGGATGCAGCTCTTCGCGCGCGCGCTCGCTACGTGAAGGCTGCTCGACGCTGCCGGCCTGTCTATCGTGCTCGAGTTATTGAAATATTGTTGGGCGAGCTGATAAAGCAATTTGTACTGAATGTTCAAGCAAAATGTCCATCGAAATCGAGCGGAGTTGCCGCCAGGAGCACGTTCTTTGTCGATTGCTCCCGTTGTCGTCTGCTAGCCATCCATGTGTACATCTGCTTCTATGGTGAATTTTTCTTTTCGCGACTATTCTATGGCCGTGGCGAACTCAAAATGACTTTCCTGCCCATTTTCGATAACTGACTTCAGCGTACGGGCTTCAGCTTTCATTTCTGCTTTAAAGCGCAATAAATGTATACCGCGTGCTGCGCGTGTTCGGTTGCCAAGCCTGCTCCTTCGATTTAATTCATTTGTTTGGAGCATGGTAAACGACGTGTGATGTCATTCAAATAAATTAAGTGGCGTTACCGGCAACAACGTTTGATTAAATACACATTTTTAGCAGCTGCTGTGTAAGCGCGTCGTAAGTATTTTAAGTTGAAACACGAAATAAACAGGGTGAGTCTAAAGGGGATGCACGACGGGGATATGAAATATCGATAGGTTGTCCGGAGTGTTTTTCTTTTGTTTTTGTTCTATTTTTTTTTCCAACATATTTTAACACTTACGTTAATAAATCGACGTTTGTTCACTCGTTCACGGTGGTCTGAAAATATGCTGAACAGAATTAGTGTAATCATACTAACGTTGATAAATATGAAGCTTTCGCATCGAAAGATGTATTTGCAATTAAATACTGTAAATCAGTCTCAACGGTCGACTCCTGATGTGGCTTGGTGCGATCACTGTACTAAAGAGACTCGAGTTCCTTATGCATTTGCCTAAGTTGACTCGAAGGCGAAAGCCATCTTTTTCTTGAGTCGATGTATTGTTCCTTCGCCGTCCCCCCTCCGAATGCTTTCTGGACGTAACGTGGTTTTGCATTGAAGCTTTCTACACACCACCTGGTTTTGAATCGCCTCCGAGATCGGCCCGCCCATCACGGAGGCAATGCAAAGCGACGATGACATGTGATGACGTAATCACTGACATGACGTTATGACGTCACAAATTTTGTCGGTCTGGGATGTCATGATGACGTGATCATGTGATGAATTTTCGCATCACTCGTGTTGACGCTGGCGACGCGGGACGCCGACGGTCAATTTTCGCAATTTATGTGGAATCTAAGGCTCCCACCTTAAAATATTCAATCTTGTTACAGCACGGTAAAGAATCACAATAATCAGCCACAGGGGCCAAAAGAATGGTGGGGAAAAGCTCTCTTTCTCCTCTTCCTGGACACATTCGCCGATTTTTCTTAATGTTTACGAAGCTGTACTATCGGTGTCAAGTGAAACGCGAACACTGCAGCGGATCGCGTTGCCCAAGCATTAGAAATATAATGCGCGCCATCCTGTCATTACCATTGGCAGGCTCGCACAGTCGAGTAGGCAGCACTGCGCGATCGAAAACATGAATGCGGCTCATGAACGTATCTATCTCTAATCATAAGAGTCGAACTGTACCACGCGCACCACTGCTGGCGTTTCGTTCAGAGCGATCTTATTTGCATCCAGCTCCCCCAATCTGTGCTAGTGGCCCGCAATAACCCGCTGGTCGATGAATTTATCGATTTCATTTTGTCGGCTGTCGTGTCTGCACAAGTCCACATGACTACAATTGGGAGTGGAGCGTGAATTTTCATTCACCTCAAGTCTGTTTACACAAAGCTGATTTTTGCGAATAAGCCGCAAAATTGATCGCGCTGCGATTTCACAGCAGCGGAGACTCTCTTTAACTCACTTGGCGGGGGCGTTCGCGCTTTCACGTAAGCTATTTCAACGCCATCCAGCCCAGTGAGCGACGCTACGAACTCGGTGGCATGAACCTGACCGCGATGGCTGTCGGTATACAGAAGATATGTTAAATGTTAACGTTTCATAAACTCATGTAATGCTAGCAGTCATCTCAAGAAATATCATAAGAAGAAAATGCAGCTAGTAGTCGAGGAACGCCGTGCGACGCGAGCGAACTATAACGAAAATGCTGCTGTTTTAGTTAGAGCGTAGCAGACGACAAAAGCCGAATCCCCGCCCTTGCGTCACCGGAGCGCCGTTCGCAGCGCCGCCATCGGTCGCACACGAGGCGAATAGGCAACACTGCGTGTGTGACGTGTTGGTTTGCCGGTCGACGGAAGTGACGCAGCCGATAGGTTCGCTAACTTTGGCCGCTACAGCGTATATTGTGCTGGCCACAAGGCGACGGTGTTTGGCCGGCGCTTCGCTGGTTTGGCGCGCGATTTTCTGTTCTCTGTGGAGGAGCATGTGATATTCCGCGCCGCAGGACCAGCATGCCTTGCATTCGTGACAAACTACTACGTCATACGTAGACAGTACACTCGGTTGGGTTTCGGTTTCGGTATTGCGCCTTTGTGCTTATTAATAATTATTTTCAAATTTGCTGAGCATTACAGCTATCGGCCGCGTGACAAGAGTGTCTCAGGAACATAAGAACACCATTACCCTGACACGGTCAAAAAATCGCCGGAGTTGGCCTTTAAAGGTACCCGCCATGGTAGTCTAGTGCAGAGTTACTGTATATGCTACCTTTAGGTAAAGGTAGCATATACAGCAACTCTAGTCTACTGGTTATGGTGTTCGACTGCTGACCCGCAGGTCGCGGGATCGAATCCCGGCCCCGGCGGCCGCATTTTTGATGGAGGCGAAAATGCTCGAATCCCGTGTGCTTAGATTTAGGTGCACGTTAAAGAACCCCAGGTGGTCGAAATTTCCGGAGCCCTCCACTACGGCGTCTCTAATTATCATAGCTAGGTTTTGGGACGTTTAAATTCCTTCAATTATTATTATTACCACAAAGGTTTGCAAGGTCTTGCAAAGGGCCGTTTTTGCAATGCGCACTTCGGGCCTATTTCCCGCTCGGCCCTACCTACAACGTTGATACGGAAGCACGAACATAGCTTAAAGGAGTACTGACACGAATTTTAAATATTTTCGGATTGTTGCTCTAAATAAAAACGTGGGTGTCGAGAACCCTAAAAAGAGTGTCGCGGTGCATGGGAATGCATCGAATATATTTTTATTACCGCTACCTTAAAACAGCAATTTCGGTTTCGGTATCGAGAGGGTGGCTTCGCAGTGACGTATCAAGACTGCTCTGACGTCACGGGAGGACTGCAACTCGCGACATACTAGCAACAGTTGCCTGTTTGCTGTCAGTCGCACGTGGTTCACGTAAACAACGATGAGTGCATTGTCGTCCAGTGACTCTGAGAGTGATTTCTGCGACTTAGGCTGCATGCAGGACGCAAATTTCGCGAACCCAGTGAGCTGTGTTGATTTGTCATGATAATGTCCATTGCGGTGGGGCTGGCTTGCAGATGCTGGGCGACGAACCTTAAAATCAATGTATAATATTTTGTACGCGTTGTGTGGCTCCGGTGTGTGGAGAGCGATGACAGTGCACACTATGGAAACGATAGAGTTCCCTTTTGGGGTGCCTCAGAATCATGTCAGTACTCCTTTAAAGGGAGGAAACAAGCAACAAAATACAATACAAAGCACGAGTCCAACGCTGCCTTTTTTCAAAATAATCCTCACACGCTTCTTGTCAGCCCACGAGTCTCGCGTACGGCGGAAATGAAGCGGCGCCTGTCAATTTGTTTCACGTGTTCGCCGCGTGGCGGCGTCACAGTGCATCGCCAAAGGCGGATTGGACTACAATAAAAGTCGCATGAGTGACGCTACCTTGGTCCCAGTGCCGACATCGCTCGTCGCGGGTCATCAAAGCAAACAGACATCGCACACCACTCGGACTCGAGCGGGAAACTTCATGAAAGCCACTTGTCTATGCACTGACTAAGCCACGAGTTACGTTCAGTGTGGCACCAATCCACCTGCTACATTTTTCAAGGTGCGCGGCGCCTGTCGCTGGACGGAGAAGCACCGCGACGATGAAGAGTAGAGCGATGGAAGCGACAACTAATTGGAAAAGAACAACACTCCACGCGAAAGGCTACCTCGGAGGAATGAGTGAAACGGGACAGTCGTTTCTGCTGCAGTCGAAGAAATCTGCGTGGAATCTGTGCGGAAAGCGTCTGGTGCATACGGAAGCGCTCAAGGGGGAGCGAAGACGTCTTCTGTTACCCGCTACATCCTCCCTTTACTGCACGGAAAGACTTCTGCAAACTGGTAGGTGCGACTTGTCGATAGGAAATATAGTATAAGGCTGCCACGCTAGGATTTGGTCATAGATGAGCATTGTACCCATGACATTCGCGATTTCCTGCGCCAAAACGCTGTCCCAAATTGGTATGCATGCTGCTTGTAGATTAGAAATGTGATGCCTGTACGTACCGGATATGGTTTAGCTACACTTCCTATACGAACGGTTGCCTTCAGCGCAACAAAGCGACACTATAGATAGACGACTGGACACAGCGCTGTACTGTCTGCAGCTGACCATCCTGTCGTCTACCTTGTGTCGTCTTCTTGCGCTAAATGTTGCTATGGATAAGCACCAACTATAGCCCGTCCTTTCATTTTGTAAACCCCGTATACCGGCGGCATCCTCCCTTTCCTGCGCTAAAACACTTCCACAAACAAGTAGGTGCGACTTGAAAATAAGATATGTGATGCGCGTAACGACTAGTACGCCAGATGTGGTTTCAACCATACCTGTCATATTTACGTGTTTAAGAGTGTATGGTAAAAAGGCTGCTATTTCGTATAGTCCACTTCGAGATCACTAAGTGTGCGCGTTCTTTCGCGGCCGTATGGCCTCGCTCCGAAAACCTGTCGCGGCGCGATAATTGACAGCTTGGATATCGTTCTCCTGACACCTGAAAATGACGGCAAAGCTGTTTAATAAGGAGCGCCAGAGAGCTCCGCGCACGCAGTTTCCTTCTCGGGCCTCCCTTTCCTGCTTGTGCACATGTTGGGGTGCGCGGCGTTGTTGTTCAATCATTGGACTAATATAAGGAGGAGAATGGTGGATGTACTGCGCAGCACAACGCTGCAGGATAAGGACATAATAGAGGGACGGCAGAACGACGCAATCTCGCAAGAGTGAAATTTTGTATCGGAAACAGCAGCATACATACTTTGCCATGTGCGTCGCCGACAGTATGTCCGTAGAGGAGGTATTCACGTGACGTCATCCGCAAGGGGCGCTAGCGCGGACGCCGCCATATTCGTGGTCTCGCGCGCGAATGTCAATCGTCGGACTACAACCAAAGAGTTGTCGGCAGCACGTGCTTATGTTGATATTTTTCTAAGAAAACAGCTAAGTGAGGTGCAGCGCCGCCAAACATCAGGTTGTCATATGCCGGATCGCTGAAAGTAGAGCTGAAAGACCACGGCTATGGCGGCGCACTCGCTGGCGCCGCCTGGCGGGAAGAGCTCAGTGAATACCTCCTGTAAGCTTTGTTTGAAGATACCGAGCGCAATAAACGTAGGAAATACTCTTGTATACACTGATGTAAAGCGCAAACAGTCCCAATCCGCTATCGTTCATTTCACATCGCGAATGCAATGCATGCGCAGGCAATAATGTGCAAATTTTACTGCTGTACCGCACATACAACTTGCCTATAGTATAGATACAAGTAAAGAACACCGGAGAGGCCCCGCCCAGATGACGGATGCGCGATAGACAATCGCCTCCGAATGCACTCGAAGATGTTCTCCGAAGGCATGGTCACCGGCAGTCCGGCTCATGACGTCGCTCTGGAGTGTGCGCCGATTGGTGCAGACTTGTGTGCATCCATCTTTGAGGAGGAAATGCCGCGGGCTTCTAAAGTTAATTGTGTTCGATTATTAGTGTTTAATCTTGTTAGCTGGAAGTCAATGCAAACTAAAACTCGGTGACCTTGTACAAGGAAGGGGAGAACTGATCGGCAGCGCTACGAAAGAGACCATGGATGGGACGAAATAGCTCCTGAGTTTCTAATCGTATTGAGCGCGACTGTACATGCAATTCGTGGTCATAACATTTATTCCTTTGTATGTGCACTTTCCGCTTTCCTAGTGCGTTGATGCAGTGTCCTCATTATCATTGAAAAATATGTTTTCTGTTGCTGGTTACGAATGTCCCACACTATCGCTTATTTTTCTATTCCTATATAGAATTTGAAATGCAAAAGTATTGCTTGTACGTAATCGCGGCGAAAACGACGTATCGGTGATCTGCACGTAGAACCATCGCATGACGAGGAAGAAATGTTTCGAGTTACATAAACCAGGCAATGTTGTCAGGTGTCCGTTAGGCCTAGCGAATACTAGCCTTAACAATAATACGTCGTACGCCAATGTGATCATATGGTGCTTTGTGAAGGACAAATTTCAGCGAATCGCTTCGCCTGAAATACGCTATGCAAATGTCAGCCTACGCAGGACGGCCCCTGCGGCGGGCTTATCGTGAGCAACCGTGTTGAGAAACTAAACGTTGCAGCAACACATGGGAATCGTTCTGCTTTCTTTAACTGTTAATTCTGCTTTCTTTCACTTTGCTTTTTGTTCTTTTTTTGTTTTGTTTTTTTTGCTTTTTTTTAGCATGCCAAGAAGCATGCATTGCGGCACCCGAAATTTGCCCGCATGAACGGATTCTATGCACGATAACCCACTAAGGTGGGAAAACTGTGCAAGCGCACTTGGAAATCGTTCTGCTTTTTTTTCACTGTCCTCTCGTTTTCTTTTCGTTTTTCTTTTCTTTTTTTTTTTTCAGCGCTTCAAGAAGAATGCGCTGTGGCACCCGAAATTCACAGCCATGAGCGAAGTTCAACACCGGTGCCAATGTACAGACAAAACGAAGGCTGTCAGGTGTCAGACTTCTACAATGATCGGGAGGTGCTCATTACAGGAGGCACAGGGTTCGTCGGAAAGGTAACCTCTCACTGCCTAAAACAGGCACAGGAATCTGGAAGCATATGTAACACTTGCCGGAAAATTCCTGTCGCTCTTCTATTTCCTTGTATTCACCACCCTCAATGAATGTATTTCGAAAACGCTGGTTGAGGACTTCGCTGAAGAAAAAAAAAAAACTTGGAGGACGCTTGAGCTTCGCCTTCAAGAGTAGAAGGCGAAAGCGTGATCGGGCCCCGTGCACATCACCTTCTCAATTGCTAGCCTGGCTTCGGTTCTCGGTGCATGCCTCAACCGTGCCGTAAGGAAACGAACGACTGTGCGCGTAACAATGGTCGTTTCAAACTATCCTAGAATGTCTAATGCAAGTACAGTTACTATGGGACCACTACGCCATATTTCTTCCTTCTGCGAATCGGCGAAGGCCCTACTACGCGTCCGTAAGGCAACAGGCGAACCTACGAAGCTGCTCACTTTGTTGATGTTTTCGCAACTGATGATGATTAAATATATGTAAGCGCTGTGTACAGTGGGTGGGCCTTTAAAACACCCACTCCTTGCGCGGTTCGCATGTTTTGACACCTGGCGCAATTCTACGCTTCTGCCACGCAATACTACATGCGTTAAGGAGATTCCTTCCACTACATGACATTCATAGTGTCTTTTTTTTTTTTTTTTCGAAGCAGTTTCAAGCAATAGCGAGGTTCTGTGGTAGAACACCTGCTTGCCACGCAGATGGTCTAGGTTCGATTCCCGCCCGGATCGAAGTTTTGCATTATTTATTTTATTTGCATCTTTCTCGCTTTTTCGGTCACGGACAACATGATCACTTTTCGCTCACAACCAACGACGCCGACACCGACACCGGAATTTCTGCGAAACGAGCTCTTTAACGCTGTCGCATTACGAACGGACACGGACAGACACGAACATCCTGTACCGGTGCGTAACGCGTGACACCACGCCTGAGCACTGGACCAAACCAGATCAACGACGCAGGCGATTCCACAGATGGCACCCAGAAATGAGGTTCCGCATGCCCCATAAATTGAAGCGAAACGTCAGTAGTATGATTCATGGTATTCGCCTAGGTGTCGCATTCCCGAGGCGTTAAGGACATGTCCACGGCTGCATTGACATCGGTCCCAAGTGCAATCACTGTCAAGTGCCAGGAACACTTGAGCACATATTTTGCACCTATCCAGCTGCTTACAGAGTAATTTGGAACGCTGAACAGGCAGGCCGCTCGCCGGCGGAGCACGCCGGCGGGACAATAAAGCCATGATCTGCGCGTGCGCGCGGTCTCTCTGTCAGGCAAACCTCGCTCCCTATTGGATCTATAGACTAACGTTGCCTTATGCCGAAAGGCTTGCGCTAGGTGTGTTGTAATGTTGCGACAGGAGGGTCGGCGGACGGAGTCTGTGACACGCTGTGTCCGTGCGCTCATGCGTGCGCGTTCATATGCTTGGACGTCATTTATCTTTTGTTACATTAGGAACAATTTATCTTTCCAAAACTATTTACCTGATTGGCCAACATAATTAAGGTGTGCGACTGTGACTAGCGCTGGCAAAGCCTGGCGCTAGTCACAGCTCGCTCCGAGGCCCCTAACGATCGCCTTTTAGCGCACGGTCGTTGTATATGTCGTTGTATTGCGCTAACGGGCGATGCTTGCTGGTGAGGAATGCCGCGCACACGCAGATAATCGAATTATCTGTCGCTCCGGCAAGCGGCCACCTGTCTGGCGTTCTACCCCTGCCACACGGCACGTGTAATGTCATTCGCAGCGAATGACATTCATAACGAATGTCATTGTGATCTTGCATTCCGGGTCTACACGGCTATATGAAGTGACACTCGCCATTGATGTCAATGTTTACAGACAGGCTGCTATGATACCAAAAAGTTACAAATCGCGCATTTAATTCACATATTTTCTCTTCATTGTTAGTAATGCAACAGTAAACATTGTTCGGCTGATTCAAATTATACTGCGACGCGATACAACAGCATCAGTAGAAAAAAAAATCCTCGTACATGCATATCCAAAGCAATACACCTTAAGGCCGCTCACAACTTGCCGTCGGCAATATTTGGGACCGTGACAGCGTTCATGAATTTGTGACCGTTATGAATGATGATTAGTGCAAACGAACGTTATTTGCTCTCCAGCTGCTGCGAATGAAGCCTCATAACCGACTGAAGCGGCTCAAGCTTAATATTTAAAAAAGATCACATACGACGAGGGATTTGGAGCTGCGCCTATACATGCCATTACTTTTACGTTCGTTGCTCTTTGGGCTTCGACTTCGTCGGCGATTAACAGTTAACTGTGGTGCTTCCCAAGAAAGGAATATTGGTCTGAAAATACTCTCCCTAACCTGGTGTCCAACATGTGCGTGTGTATTCTACTACTAGCGAGTGCTACCGCGGCAGCGCTTCACCAAAACAACAGCGGGCGTTTGTAAACATGGCTGACAGGAGGCACGCGCGTCAAGTCTGAGTCTGGCAAAGAGAATATAGCTGCACAAATTGCTTCCACTATCGCGTTGTGCGTTAAAAAGTTACCGAGAGGTTAACAACAACCTTTAATAAACATCTGAACATCGTTTACACTTGCTTTAAGATATCAATTTTGTAATCTCTTGTCAAGCGCCTGTTGACGAGATTACACATGTCGCGCTTGCACGAGTTCGGCGAACACATTCAACGGGCGAATGTCATTAGGTGTGAATGTCATTCGTTACGCCCATGTAGCAGCAACAAAAATGACATTAACACCTAATGTCATTCGCAGCGAATGACATTACAGGTGCCGTGTGACAGGGGTATAATATTCTGCGGGCACCTGAACACATTGCAACGATACAGAAACTGATTTCTTCGATTGCACGAGTTGATAACAGACTATTACCTGATGAGCTCGTCTTAGGACCTTTGCCTGACGCCAACAGCACAACTCTGGTTATAGGAGCGGCTGTAGCCTTCCTTCAAGCCACTGGGCTGAATGAACGACCGTGAGGTTGCCCCCAACGTGAAGGCGTGCGCAGGGTTCCCCTTCAGGTGGGGGGGGGGGGGGGGGCGAAGGTTAATCGCAGCGCCCCCCCTCCCTATTAAGTCAATGTATGGGGCGGACTTTGCGCCCCCCTCTCTTAGGTGACTAGGGGGGGGCGGTCGCCCCCCTCTGCCCCCCCTCGAGCGCACGCCTATGGTCATTCATCACTCCTTTACTCCCCCCATCCCTCTTCCCAAGCAAAGAGTAGCAGACCAGAGCAAACTATAGCTCAGGCCGACACCTCTGCCTTTCTGTCAATAAACCCTTCTCTCTCTCTCGCTCTCTCTCTTACCCTGCAATCGCCTTACTAAACTGCCCTGAGAAGTTAATCATACCAACATTATTGCCAGTCAAGACGAGAATGAAGATCTAAAAGATAGCGTATTTCATTTTATGTTCCGGATACTTGCATGTCAGGAGTAATTCAAAGACAGCTATATGGTTCCGAATTTTTTCTGTCAGCACCTGTACGCATGTGAACGACAGAAACTGATTTCTTACGCATTAATTGAACTCGGCAAATCAGGTGCCGTTGAGAACATAAGAAACGCGTTTGTAACGTCAGTTGCCTGCTGTCATACGATAAAACGACATTGTCAACCGAATGAGTTCAGCAGGGAACTCACAAGTCAAATGTATACTGTCATTTAGAACAACGCGCGTTCGTATAGCGTCAGTTGTCTGCTGTCACATGGAGAAATGAATGCGCGTGAGGAAATCATTCCCGTTCGATTTTAGGAGGAACACGTGAACTCAACGATAGGGACGTGTCATAAAGATCGCTAATGAATAATGTTTTTAGTTAAGTAATTCAATAGAATTTCTTTAGTTACAGAAAGCAATCGTACTGTTCCCACACTCCTACCAGCAACGGTGCTCTAGTGGTTATGGTGCTCGACTGCTGACCCGCAGGTCGCGGGATCGAATCCCGGCCACGGCGGCCGCATTTTCGATGGAGGTGAAAATGCTCAAGGCCCGTGTACTTAAATTTAGTTGCACGTTAAAGAACCCCAGGTGGTCGAAATTTCAGGAACCCTCCACTACGGCGTCTCTCATAATCATATGGTGATTTTGGGACGTTAAAACCCAACAATTATTATTATTATGTTTCCACACTTCGTCCTATCGCCGACCATATTGTTTTTCATTTTGCTCATGGCTTAACATCGTTTATGTTATGTGCAGCAGCGCAAATAGCGCAAGACAGAGAAGCACATATGTTTCTAAAGCAGCATTTTCATTATTACAAATAAATATTTCGAGAGTATACGGGTGTTCAGTTATCCTGAACTGGCTAACATCCCTGCCTTTCCCCTCTCTCCTGTTTCCTACCTTCCTTCCACAGTGCGACTCCGTGTGCCTGACTTGTGTGTTGTATGTATCCATATTACAGGTGCTCTTGGAAAAACTATTGAGATCTTGCCCTGGCTTGGGACGTGTTTATCTTCTCGTGCGTAGCAAGCGTGGTGAAGAGCCTCAGGCGAGGCTCAAGAAAATGTTCAACTCAGAAGTGAGTACTTCACACTTGTTCATGTGCATGCTTAACTGCGCACACCAGTACTCACAGGCCTGAAGTCTAGCTCGCTATATATCCTGCTTGCGCACACACACATGGGGACGAGAAAGACAGAAGAGACGAGGACCCATATTGCGCTATAGGTCGCGTCATGACCGAACCCAAGCCGCCCGTCTTCTAAGTCAGCTAGTATTGCCACTTGAAAGGAGGCATTTCCCATATCTCATGACATTCGAAAAAGGGACGCCAACCAGGGTAATCAAATAAAGTAATAACTTATATTTACTTTAAAACGAAAAATCCCGACGTTTCGGGTCCAACTCGGACCTTTCTTCAGGGGTGACTGAGGGGCACCAGGGAGCAACAGTGTATGTTGTCTGTCAAATGTACACCTTTAAACCCATATCTCATGTATGGGTCATTTCTGAAAGGAATTAGGCGCCACAATTCGAACAACAACATACGAGATACCCGTCTCCAAAACAACTATAATTAGGTCTCCGAATCTGAAATACAGAGTTTCGTTTCAAGGTTCTGTATCAACACATAGTGGCCGCCGCAGAAGCTGCATCACAAAAAAACAAAAAAAAAGGTAAAGCTTTAGACCAGTCATGCCTGTGTACTTTATGAACATACTTAATAAGCAAATAAGAAGAAAGAAAGGGGGGGGGACGAATGCAGCCATGTCTTCGTCCAATTTCAGGCCTGTGAAGCACTTTTAATTAATTAATTAATAATGAGCGGGTTGTCTGTTTCAGACTCCCCGTAATGTAACGCCACTAAAGTGAGGCGGTCAAAGGACACCAGAATGCTCGACAGGTTTAGATTTCACTACATATGCATGACCACAACCAGCCGCACACGTCGGCGTTTTCTTCTGAGCAGATTGTCATAATGTTTTGCATTAGGTACATGAAAACTATACGTAGTAAATTTCAGCTAACGTAAGTAGATGTCAACTATATAGGACTCAATTGTAAAATCTTGAGTCGACAAAATTTTCTTTTTTTTTTTCTTCGAAGGCTGCTAGGTATTCGTTTGAAGCAGATTATTATTTACTTTTCTAGTCGACGTTCACGTACTACCCTCTTTAACATATGTCATCAAAACTTTTTTTTATTTTATGTTCAGAGAGAGGGCATGAAGAGGAAAGGTAAGGACATCAAAGTCGAATGCCCGATTTTGCTAGCCTGCGTAAGTGGTAAAGTGAAGAGGAAAGAAATGAAAAAGTGCTCACTGTAGTCCCACAGAGATGGTATATATATATATATATATATATATATATATATATATATATATATATATATATATATATATATATATATATATATATATATATATATATATATATATATATATATATAGTCAAATGAAATATATATATATATATATATTTCGACAGCAGTCACGTTAAACACTGCAAAACCAGCATTTCGTACAGTCAGGCATTACGCTTCAAAAGAATCTGCTCTGACCCATCCGACTTTCAAAAAAATTGTGCAACGCTTAAAAACGCCTTGTTGAAGCAAAAGTACCCGCCGCAGTTAGTTGACGATGCGATCCAGCGCGCAGACACACGTGACCGCAGAACGCTTCTTTGTTCCACGAAGCCACCTACTCAGCCATCCCAGACAAACTTAGTGCTAACCCATTGTGCATCAGTCCCACGTGTTTCGGCTGTACTAAACAAGCACCAGAACATTCTCATGCAAAGTGAGCGCCTGAAAAACATCTTCACCGAACCACCCAGAGCCGTGTACCGCAGAGCTAGAAACCTTCGCGACATACTATCATCTTCATCGTTGCCTAAGATTGATCGCCCAAACGCCATCGGATGTCATCCATGCCACAAACCGCGATGCAAGATATGCCCCCCATATGTGTACCTCCCAACAGGTCGTCAGTACGTCTTCAAAATTTCGTTTAAAAATTAAAGGTGATTTCGACTGTGACACAAAAAACGTAATTTATATGCTTGAATGTACGGTATGCAACAAACAGTATATCGGACAAACAGAAGGCCCTTTCCGATTACGATTTAACAATCATAAATCTCACGCTAACACGTTGCCGCACCTGCCCATTTCAAAACATGTGCATCTCCCCGGTCACTCTTTTGATAACCTTAAGGTCACGTTACTTGAGTCTGGGTTTCGCTCAAATTACGACAGAGAAGCCCGGGAATCCTTCTTGATTCATAAGTTCGAAACCATCGCGTCTGGTTTAAACGAATGCGCTGGCAAGTTGAGCTGCTTGTCATTGTAACATATCTATTGTGGGCATAAAACGGGCATTGCACTTACATCACCGTAAAGATTTTGTGCTCTTGTGTTTCTTAGTGCTTTAACCTTACCGATTTTTTTTTACATATTTTTTTTACATTTTTTTTTACATTTTTTTAGATTTTTACACGTGTATATTTTCAGCGTCGTCAGTGTATCAAATGTGCACGCTATTGTCCTGAGCTGTTCATGCGCAATTTCACCGATAACTACACGTCTGTATATCAGCTTTTGTTAACTCATCTTCACTCCGCCTGATATGGGCATATATATGTACGGCACTGTTGCTACACATTTCATTCTGATGAAGCTCGGACCCCGAGCGAAACGTAAATAAAACTGCTTGGCACGCGCGTATATATATATATATATATATATATATATATATATATATATATATATATATATATATATATATATATATATATATATATATATATATATATATATATATATATATATATATATATATATATATATATATATATATGTGTGTGTGTGTGTGTGTGTGTGTGTGTGTGTGTGTGTGTGTGTGTGTGTGTGTGTGTGTGTGTGTGTGTGTGTGTGTTCAGTTGATATGATTGTACAAACATATGCTTGCATCAGCATCTCCTACATATGTGGATTGAGAGTTGACATGTCATATCAATGTGTGTTTTTTCAGATCAATATGTGTTTTTGTTTGTTTGTTTGTTTGTTTGTTTGTTTGTTTGTTTGTTTGTCCTAAACGCATATACGCCGGCTTAACTCCGCACATTGGTATTCGCACACTAGTTCCTGGCCTTGACATTTCGATCCTCCTCAATCGTTGTTTCATCTTGTGCTGCATTAAATGTACTACAAAAGCATTAACTTTTTTTTTTCTTTTTCTTTTTTTGTCGTTGACGACGCAGCGTTACGGCCCGCATCAGTATAACTTTCTCAAAAGCCAGTAGCAACGAAATTATGGTGTCTCCTGCATGCAGCTTTTTGGCATACCTTATTGTTCTAGCTTATTCACAATTTCATTTTTAAAATCAACAAAAGCGTAGTCCATTAGCGCTGACCAAGACTCGAACATGGCGTGCCTCTGGAGACGACTGTTCTGTGTAATCTGGATCACGGTTCGCAAATTGTGAGTAGAGAATGGGTTGAAGTGGCACAGTGCACTTTAACAAAATCGAGTAGCCAGGCTCAACCAGTATTCACTGTGATCAGTGTCAACCTAGCCCCTGGTTAGTCCCAGTTAGCCAAAAAACTACAGACGATAAAAGTAACAATATACCAAGTATCCACGTTTCTCTGCGTGTCGCTTTCTTTTCTTCCTTTTTTCTTTTTTGGGCGCAGTTATTCGAACGCCTGAAGCGAGAACGGCCAGGAGCCTTAGAAAAAGTGACCGCAATAGCCGGAGACCTGGCTCAGCCAGGATTGGCACTCAGCGAGTCTGATCGCGCCACTTTAGTGGACAACGTGTCTGTCGTCTTTCATTCAGGAGCCACGGTGAACTTCGAAGATCCCCTCAGGCAAGTGGAATGAACTCTTGTGGTTATGCGTTGGACATACAACGGCACAGTTTCATTATATATGTCATAAACATGACATTGAGGTGAAATGAAGATCACCATGCTTATTTTTTTATTTTTTTTTTGCCCATGAATAGCAAAGTACAAGCCGGCGTCAGAACTCACATGTCGCGTACGGTACAATTACAAATACGCCTATGGCGGTCCCTGAGGTGTTCAACAAACCAGTTCATGCAAAGATTCCGAAAGAATCGTCACAGTAATAGATTGAATACGACAACGCGTAATCCGAAAAGTTACGACGAATGCGCTAGAGGGGAAAGTGTGATTCCCATATTTCTTAATGCTACAACGTCATTAAGGTTGCAAAAGACAAAGTTACAGTATACAGATTCAAAAAGACAAAGTTACAGTACACAGATTCCAAAATAGTGACCTGATTGTGTTTCAGGGATGCATTTGAACTGAACGTTTTGGGTACTAGGAGAGTTCTGGACATATGTAAGGAAATGCCAAATATTCGCGTAAGTTTCAGAGCATATTTCTTCATTTCAGCAAAAGTACTGTTAATATCTTGTGCAGTTTATTTCATACGCTACGACCCTTCTTGAATACACGCTTTACGCCCGTGGATTTCCTTCTAGGCCCTTGTTCATATTTCAACAGCGTATTGCAACTTTGACAAGCCGGAAATTGACGAAATGATAAATCCCCCAAGTGAAAATATCCGAAAATTTTATGAAAGGTAAGTATGTCCTACAAAATTTCTCTCTCTCTCTCTTCCGGAAAACAAGGTGTCGTCAGTCAGGTTAAATTTTCGATCGTCTTTCTGTCTTTCGTTTATCATTTCCCTTTTCCCCATATGCAGGAATAATTGGCGAATTAAGTAAATTTTATTTCCTTTTTCTTAAACAGCGGAAAGCCAGAGCTAAATAATTAAAAAAACCTGACGAAGGTGTCGGCTCTCCTGTACAGTTTGGCGTTGTGTAACAGATAACGGAAGAGAAAATAATATAAATGCAATTCATAAGGATGCAGATAACAAGCTGATAACAGCGACAAAATTAAAGCATATACCATGATACTACGCACAACACAATAATTAATTGAACATTGCTTGTGTTCTGTTCAAAATCGTTCAAAGAAATACGAATAATAATATTAGTCAACATATTATTGACTGAAAATTGTTTGAAAATTTAATTTTTGTTTTCCATATTGCGGATTTTAGTTAGGTAATGATAAGTGAAACTATAGTGTAAGTATATCTTACGATATAGTTTCTTACCATCACGTGCAAACTAATCTTGATTATTTATATTCCTTTTGTTGAAACTTACTGAAATTCCAGTCGGCCATTTGACAAAAGTTATTTCTCGGCAGGTACGCGGGCAATGCTGCGATGATCGCTAAGGATCACAGCTTGCTCGGCTATCCGAACACGTACACTCTGACCAAGAAAATGGCCGAGTCACTGCTGGCGGATGAAGGAGGAAACGTACCCGTCGTAATCGTGCGGCCTAGCGCCGTCACCGCTGCGCTGAGCGAGCCGCTTCCGGTGAGCCGCACACGTTAACCGATTCAACGCGAGAAATGAAATCGGCGGTCCTTTCAGATGGGCAGTCTTCCCACCTTTCTAGCCAATGCGAATCATCGCCGGCCTTAAATTATCGCGCATGCTTGGCTCGTAGAGGTTGAAACACCTTGAGAAATTGCATGTCTGTCATGTGTGTTTATGTATCGAGTGAATAAAGCGTTCTAAAACTCACTTTAATAGACTTTACGGTAATGAAGTTGCACTAATGGAATTACAGTAATTACTTCTTGTGGCAATGGGTAATGCAATGAGTTACTTTTGTGGGCTGGAAATTTAGTAATGTAATGAGTTACTTCAAGCGAGTAATTTCAGGAAAGTTACTCGTTACCTTCCCATTTGCCTTTGACTAAAGTATAGCGTGTTCGCTTCCCTGATGGTATAAAAATTGACCAAGAAGTAAAGAAAGAAAAATGACAAAGGAAAGTTCATCTGAGTGCCAAACCTGCAGCGTCCGAAGCTGAACAAGGAAGAGGACTTTTATAAAAGCGGGAAAGTGGGCAACAGTGATCAAATATATCTGATGTTCCAATGTATACATGTTGTAAAAAAAAGTGTACGTAATTTTTGCATGAGTGATGAACTCTTGTTAAAGTAATTACAAAGTAATGTCATTACTTTTAGAAAGCAATAGTAATGCAATGTCATTGATTTATGGGAGCTTTCATTTGTAAGGTAATTTAATTATTTTTAGGGGTAACCTTGTCATCAATGCATTAAGATAAGGCCGCGGGCTTTATGCCACTGTCACTGTGCTGAGCTTTGTGAGCTGTCGCAGACAATACGGTGCTAAATTGAAGTATTGTAATTATCCGGATCGATTCGTACGTTAACGCTGCAAATATTAGGCTTTGAACGTGTATGTCTCTAAAAAAGTAAGATAATTATTGTCTAAAACACGGAAGAGACAGCTTCATGACGGAGCATTCACGGTGTATGAGGTCGCCAACTCATTTTTCTGTTTTTTCCTGTTCTTTTAGGGCTGGCTCGATAATTATAAATCCTGTACAGGCATCGTCGTGGCGGTAAGTAAAGATTAAAGATTTGAATGATCCTACTGAGATCTTAAACGTATACAACAAAATATTAGCGCAACAGCACTATCAGAGGCGGGTGGAAACTGTCGTATTCAAACCTTCGCAGCTAGGTACGGGCCAGTTATCGTCATTGATTACGGACAAGAAGTGCCTAGCCGACATCGTTCCAGTGGACATTGTGGCAAATACGCTCATCAATACTGACAGTTGGGCGAGTTGGTATGTGTTCATGATTAAAACACGGCGCAAAAGAACACGAAAACACAGACGAAGGATGTGTTTAGACAAGTGGGTCGGTTGGTGTGCGCGGGTTTTCCGGAACATGTAGTAACCAGAGCATGTGAAAAGTTAATCAGATCACTAAAGTCTGAAGGGAACGGAGACAAGCAAAACAAAAACCTGGAAAGTAATAAGAAAACAGCTGTAGTACCCTATGTGCATAAACTGTCGCACGGGTTGAAGAACGTGGCAGGCCGATTTGATGTTAAAGTAGTTTTTTCAGTGCCTAATAAGCTGGAACGAATATGTGCACGTGTCAGCAAGAAGGCAAAAGAAAGGAATAAGAATAAAACGGCAGGATGCGGTGTTAACCACCGATCCCCAGCTACTGACTGCGCAACGGGGGTGGTGTACAACCTTCCCTTGTCTTGTAATGCTGTGTACATAGGACAAACCGGAAGGTGCGTCAATGTTAGATTAAGGGAACATGAGACCAATTTTCGCACCGATGGTCTATCACATATAGGCGCGCACTGCAAAGAGTGCGGGTGCGCTCCTCAATTTGAAAAAACCACCATCATCGCCAGGAATAATAAACAGACAACTCGCGAGATAATAGAGGCTTTGCACATTCATAATAACAAATCATGTATCAGCGCTCCATCCATCGCCCTACAGCAAAAAGAAGTTTCGTATTTGAGTGGGTCAGCGTGATAACCCCTGCCTGTGTTTTTGACTTTTGCATTGTTTGTGTAACCACGTGCATGTATATAAGTGTGAGTCGACGTGAATAAAGATTAGTTGAGAGTCCGGCGCCTGTCTTCGTGTATCCTTCGTCTGTGTTTTCGTGTTCTTTTGCGCCGTGTTTTAATCATGAAATACGCTCATATGCGCCGCCTGGCAGACTTCTACAAAAAGGTAAGCGTGTCATACACCAAATAGCATCATAAGTTGCCCGATACCACTCCATGACAAGGTATATGATGATCAATGTGAGGAACTATTTTAGCGCATGGCAAAGAGGAAGCCAGTTGATTTTTTTCTGTCCTCTATTAATTGAATGTTCCGTGAGTTCGGGACGGTCACGATGAGCAAATCTCAAGTTAACAATCCACAGCACACGTAATACTGCATGCGGCCATTTTTGGTTTGCACTTGGAAAAATCATGCAGATCCGATATAATTCTATATAGCCGATAGGTTAGCGCCTGTTTGAGCTCATGTAGCAGCAGCTGAGGAGGAGAAGGGCGGGGGGCGCAGTTCTCGCCAGATGTGTCTCTTGTCTGTGTTACGTAGATCAAGGCGACATATGGCATTTTTTTGGGGATATAAGCATGGCACATACGATACCCAAATATATTTAATGCTCTACACCCCTTAAACCGCAGCTGCGGTTATATGTGCCCGATGCCACAGGTTCATAGCGTTATATAGAGCTCAAATGACTAACTGTCGTCTTTCGGTCTAAGAGAGAATATGCGTTTACTTGCGCGTGCCTTTAGGGCAAGTTGGGCCATTCTTTTTCTCTAGTGCCAGTGTCACGACCCACCTATAACAATATACTCAAGTGCGACAAAAATCCCATTCTTCTAATCCAGGGGTCTCAAACACGTGGCCCGCGAACCTGCCGCTTGCGGCTCGAGGCCCGCCCATGAGTGTCCTCGCTCTACTTTGTTTTGTTTTTGTTTTTTTTCTCTCAATAAGTATGGTCGCGAGCTACCTTAGCATGACTGGTCTAAAGCATTGTTTTCTTGAGGCACCCCATGTGGTCACCATATGTTGAAACATTACCGTGAAACAGAAACAGTATTTCAGAATCGGCGTCCAGATTTTAGACATTTTGGAAATCGGTATCGACATGTTCTGGGAATCCTGGCGTCAAATCTGCTTCAGAAATGACCCGTACATGAGAAAGGCTTTCTCTAAAATGGCAATGATTGCTATCGGCAGGCTTTGATGGGAATACTGTAATATCAGATGAGATATAACAACACACACCAGTAATACGGATGGCACAACTGCATATTTCTCGAACATGCTTGAAAAATCGGACGCTTTTCCGGCACCGGCACAATTAAGTCCTACAGAGTCAATGTATAAGAAACTCAGAAATTGAGGATGCTGAAGCTCTTCGTAGTGTCGTTTTTCTGACATTTTGCTTAAATTGCATATCCGAAACTGTAACAACTGAAGCGACCATTACTGCCGTGTCGATCGTCTCGCAAGCTCGAACCACCTCCGTCGCGAGTCTATATATATGCAGCCGCAGCAGATTTCAAAAGTCAGCTTTGCCGCAATGTCAGCACGCTATGCAGTGAAGCATATCGAGACTCTGAAAGGGGCGCTGGGGGACGTTGGAGTTGTGAGCGGGGGTTCAACAGCTTGAATTTCTCGTTTTCTTCATTCTCTTCGAGCATTGCGCGTCCATTAGCATTTCGGCACGGACATCCCGTAGTCAGAATTCATCGCTATAACTACAATGCAACGTGGGAGAATTGCTGTAAGCGGGTTATTTCATCATAGAAAACATACAAATGTTGACAGTGCAGCAGCTTCTCACTGTTATAACCGATATATTGCTAAAACCGGTACCGTTATAAGTGAGTTCGACTGGGCTCTGCTGCATCCTATTGCGGAGTAGTTGGCTAAGAAAGCATCGAAAAAGGTTGTGCGCTGAAAAATGAGGAACGTCATTCATGAAAAACTACACCGTTTCATATTGGTCTTTTCACACGTACAAATTAGACAGTTGGCAATGTTGCACAGTTAGCGACTCCAACGTGTTGTCGCTTTGCTTCTCGTAGGAGCGCCGCCATATATCCTGCATCGATACACGTGTCCCTTTGCAGGCCGACTGGTGTGCAAGTGTACCACTGTGCGAGCGGCTCCCAGCAGCAGTACACGTGGGCTGAAATGGCTGACGCGATGCAGAAATCCATCTTGCGACATCCGCTGCCAAACGCCGCCTACTACCCGAAGTTCGCCGTCAACAACAGCTATCTGTGGCATAACATAAGCCTCTACTGCATGCGTTATCTGCCCGCACGTGCCGCAGACCTGGGCTTGATGCTCATTGGAAGGGACCCAAGGTTGGCATCACTTACCGCACTCTCCTGTACGCTTTGCTATATCAATGGCTGTTTGGCATAAAACGATTCTCTAAAATCGTTAGTACAATTAAGTGCTAACCCCATCCCTTCCCCCTGTGAGGGTAGCATACCGGTTATGCCAAACTGGTTAACATCCCTGCCTTTCCTCTCTCTTGTTTTCCTTCCTTCCTTCCAATATAGACATCGAAGGTGGATCAGCTTGAAGACCTTTCTTGCAGCTTTTTACTTCAGTCAGGCCCGTAGCCAAGAATTTTTTTTCGGGAGGGGGGGGGGGGAGGACATTTGTTGAAGGCCTTGAAAAATACCTATTTTCATTATTTCTTCTCGGTAAAACAGCCCCACCATCCGAACTTCGGGGGGGGGGGGGGGCACCCCTTGGCTACCTGAGTTTAGTCGTACCTGATCAAGTTATTTATCAAGTTATCAGCTCAATAGCAAAAGCAGGCAAGTAATGGCGTGGCTAATAAGTAGTGCATGTAACCACGACGAAAAAACAAAAAGCACAATGGCTCCTTGCCCCTCCCCTCTACACAATATCATAATCGCTTGATCAAACATTTACAGCTGTACACGAGCTGTGTTATTTAGAATAGTATGATCCGTTTACATGAGTGATTACATGAGCATTTCGCAGTGGCGCAGCCATAGGGGGGGAGGGGGGGGGGGTTCGAACCAGCTTCCCCGAAATCTTTTAGTTCTGCATGTGTATATATACACGCACATGCACAAACGCACGCGCAAACCTACATAAAGTATAGTTGAACAATCCCCCCCCCCCCCCCCCTTCCCCAGAAAAAAAAAATTCTGGCTACGCTAATGGTAGTTCAGGCGCAGAGCAGAGGTTATGCCAGCAGTGTATTTCGTCGAAAATTCCTCGCTCAGGACACTTGAAAGCTTGACCAACCAACCGTTGTAGTTACCCCGGTGTCTTTTCTTTTCTAACTTATCATTGTTTACTCTGCAGATACGTGCAACGCTACGAGAATATTCGCAAGGTCATGGATGTTCCACGGTTCTTTATTACCCACGGCTGGCTTTTCAAAACTGACAATGTCGTGAGGCTTGCGCGCGACCTCTCTACAAAGGACAAGCAGGCAAGTGCATATATGTAGGATATATGTACAGAGCTGAAAAGCGAACAGTACGACGGACAGGTAACAAACCACCCAGGAAGTTCGGTGCTATATTGCAAATCATAAAGAATGGCGAATGCCGGCTGTCATCCATGTTCTGAGAATATGCCCCATAGTGGCCTCGAAGAAGTTTGGATACATCTGCAGCTAAGGCACATCTGCAGTGCGCCATGCGAGAAAATTGTAGCAATTTTGCTATACCTGCATCGACATTTTTGTTTGTTTGTTTGTTTGCTTGTTTGCTTGTTTGTTTGTTCGTTTGTTTGCTTGCTTGCTTGCTTGCTTGCTTGTTTGTCTTACGTACTGCCAATCACATACAGTAATAATTGAGGTGGAGCAGCATTGGAAGCAATGTTTCAAATAGTCAAAAGAATATGCAGTAGTTACAGCACAATAGCAAAAGCGCGCACAGGGTTGGACATTGGGGGGAGGGGGAGGTATTGCCGCCCCCCCCCCCCTTCCATTAGTCGAGTCCAGAGGAAAAGGAAACTTCGCAATGGATAGAAATATGAAAATGAAACGATTTAGTGCTTCTCAGAACGGCATACCTTTGGTCCGCCCGGCTTTTGCGGGTAAAGGTAAGGAGCTATCCATCCTTTGTATACAACATCGGGGGGTCCTTGGCCGCACTTATTGTCAAAAACCTGCATGTCATAACACTTCACTTCAATTAACGAAGGGACAAGCCCGAGCCCGACTGAATAAAGGTATGGGGCAAACTTGGCATTTCTTAGATGAAAAGCCTCCACACCCTCGCGTGCGCACGCCTATGCACTAAAGGACGAAAGTATGGCAGAACAAAAATAGCAAGGGGAAAAATGCTACATCAAAGCCATAAAAAGATATTGAAAATGATGAAAACAAGCATATGTTATACACTATTTATTAGTGTCACCACTGTCATAAACTAGTCCAGAAATGTCACATTCGTGATAAATGTGTCCGAGTAATGTCGTTGTCTAGAAGCAATATGGAAAAAAAAAGAACTTCTAAAACATCCTTCACACCGTTGTAAAACGAACAGTGTGAAAAGAGTATTCTGTAAGCAAGTTTGGACACATCTGCAGTCGCCGATAAGAGTATTCTGTAAGCATTTTGTCATGTTTGTGTCTAGAATGCCATGTTTTAAATACATATATTTGGGGGGCACAATTCGCGCGATGGCTATCTGTTTGATGATTATTTTCATACACAATTTCAAAAGGAGTGCTCTTCGATGGGAATTCCGGCGGGAAAATTCTCGCAGTTTTATCGGTTGCGATGGCAGTGGTTGCCCTTTTACTGCCTTCATTTGTATCTTCTCTAGCTTGTTAGAATTTTGTTAACTAGACAATATAATACCATGCGATACTTCATACCTTATATTACACCATAGGATATTTTCATATCCCAAGCCTGATTTCATGCAAATACTAAATACTAAGTCTAATGTTAGGAGAAGCAAAGTGTAACTCGTGTCGTACATGTATACGTGAGCCGCATGAAAGTACTTTACGTTACCTGCTCTGTATGAAGGCCCCATCAAATGTCATTTGCGATAGCTAATCCGTGATACTTATCGAAGACACCACCGCGCCTCCCCTTCAAATAACGACACCCCGGCACTCCGCGCCTCTCCGTTTCGTCGACTTCAATGTTAACTGCTCAATAAAATGATGGGGTACAGATGCTGATACATTTTGTTGCGTGCGGTTTCAGGCGTCACAGTTCAGGGTTATTGTTAACGAAAGCCGCGGTATTTATGTTGCAGTCGTTCAATATTGACGTGCGGAGCCTGGATTGGTATCCATATTGGGATAACTATTTGCTGGGAATCCGCAAGTATCTTTTCAAGGCAGACGATTCGGATATTCCAAAGGACCGGAGCCACTTGAATAGGTAAGCACATTTGTACATGTAAACTGTGACCCACGTGCTGCCTGAACTATCTGAAGATGATCTTTTGACTGAATGTATTTTACGGGAAAGGAAAAGGAAATGTGATGGCTGTTTCATCCATTTCGTCTTAATGATGAATATGAAAATGAACGAAAAAAATATTTTTATCGAAGATAAGAAATTTGTTTTTAAAAAAGGAGGAGGAGGAGGAGGAATAGAAAGACGGAATGACGGGGAAGTTAGCCAGTTCACAGACCGGCTGGCTACCCTGTGTTGGGGAAAGGGTAACAGGGAATGAAAGATGATAGAAAAGAGATGTTACAAGAAAAAGAAGAAGAAGAAAAGGAAAAAAAGGGAGAATTTTAGGCCCATATAGACCTTGAAAGTCGCATTAAATTAGCTAAGCGTGAAAGAAAATATGCTGCTTTAGTTACTCTCGACATTGCCAAAGCATATGACAGCGTTGAGCATATAGTGTTAATTAATCAGCTACACAACCTTAACTTTCCGAACTATATAAAATCATGGATTGCGGAATTCCTACGCAACAGAACGTTCTATTGCTCCCAAAGTGGCATCTCGTCTTCTACATACGTGCAAACAAGAGGTGTTCCTCAAGGGGCAGTCCTTTCCCCGGTATTATTTAATATTTTGATGAGTTCTATTCCACGACATCAGGACGTACACACGTATGTATATGCTGATGACATTGCATTTTTTTCATCAGCAGAGGATATTCATAAGCTATTCCAAATATTACAATCATACCTATCAGCCGTAGAAAGTTGGCTTGATAGTATACATCTGTATTTAAATGTCAGAAAATGTTCGGTTTTAACATTTCCATTGAAGGACCCTATTTACATTTCACTCTCTTACCATCTTGAGAGTATTCCACAAGTAGAGAATGTGAAATATCTTGGTGTGATTTACGACCGATCCATGTCTTGGAAACCACATATTGAATACATCGCAGCAAAGGGTGGACGAGCGATTGGCTTATTAAGCAAAATTAGCAATAGTCGTTTAGGTATGCGGAGAAAAACTCTTCTCTCAGTGTACTGCATGTATATTCGCCCTGTGCTCGAGTTTGGGTGCATTTTATACGCCGGGGCACCTGCTTACAAGATCCATCCTCTTGTAGTCCTCGAGAGACAAGCATTGAGACTATGCCTGGGGCTTCCTAAGTTTGTAGCTATCAAGGTCTTGTACCTGGAAGCTAGGCTTCCCTCACTTGCTACCCGTTTTAAATTATTAGCAGCACAGTCATATCTTAGGTTGTATGAATCCCCTGTAAGGCGTTTAGAAACAATTTTTATTGACCGTCCTGACTTGTTTTTTGGAAATGACTGGCCGAGATTTCATGCGCCTCAAATTCTCGTTATACAGCGCCTTCTAGACGAATTAAGCGTTAAAATTAATGATGTGCCGTTCATCAGCAACAAAAACAAATCTATTAAAATACAGTTTGACGATATCTTTCCGAAAAATGCAAAATTAATGCCCGACCGATTTTTAAAAGCTGTATTAAGGGATTACCTGGTACATATGCCAATAAAAACGATCATAGCGACTGATGCTTCACAAAGTGAAGAGAAATGCGGAATTGGTATTTTTTCTCCTACCCTAGATTGGTCGTTTTCTTTGCGCCTTCCAGATTTTGTGCCCATTTTTGAAGCAGAATTTTTAGCGATAATTCTAGCTCTCCGTAAATTAACGGCATCAATAACTTCTGTAGTAATTTTGACGGATTCACTATCAGTATGTTCCTCCCTTACTGTAAATGAGGACTCGCCTGCTCTGACTGCTTTCAAAGCATTAGTTCCCCCCACACATTAATTTGATCAGGCTGGTATGGATTCCAGGGCATAAGGGCCTATTCATGAATGAAAGGGCAGATGCTCTAGCAAAGTCATCTTTAAATGGGCCTGTTATTGAGGTTTTGCCGGCATCCAAATTTATTATAGGGGCTAGATTAAGAAGAAAACTGATGTTACATGAATTTTCTGCACCTGCAATAACGGCCACATCAGAATTCCAGCACTTAATTTATCCCTGGAATAGTAAAATATGTCAAACTCGAGCAATGGAAGTCGCACTCACGAGACTGCGTTGTCAGACTCCACCGCTAAATTTATATTTACACAGAGCTGGTCTGGCAGCTTCCCCTCATTGTTCTTTTTGCGGAGTTCCTGAGACAACCGAGCATTTTCTCATTTCATGTAAGAGATACTCTTGCTTGCGCAAAAATACTTTAGGTGCCATTTTCCGCCTCCTTAGGTTAGATTTAAATGCGCAAAATGTCCTATCTTTTGGGACTTTGGGTCTGGGCCATAGTGACGGGAACATTGCTGATGCACTGCAGGAGTTCATTAAAGGTTCAAAGAGATTTAAGCTTTGAAATCAATCTTTGGTCCTACTTTATGCTTTTCCAAACTTCTCCCACCTGCTTTTCTTTTTTTTTGTTAATTTAAATTAAATTCACCGCTTCATTGCTTTCTTCCAGTTTATTATTACACTCCATTAATAAGTTCTTCCTGTTGATTTTTATTTCTTTTAAATAGACCAAATTTAAACTTTTATTAAATAATTTTACAAAACTATCCGGTTCTTGGCCAATCCCCCCAGCGTGGGTGTGCGCCACAGATTCAAGGATCTACTCTACTCTACTCTACACCAGCCGTGTAATGCTTAAGAAACAGCGAAGCTGGTTGATCAAAGGGGCTTAAAGGGACCCTGAAACGGTTTTGACGATTTTGTACAAACACATTGAGCCAGTAGACCAAGTCCTAAGGCTCATTTACAGACTAATTTAAGCTCTCTGCGTACACTGTGTAATTGATTACAACGCTATAAAGCTGCGAATCGCTGCAGATCACTGCGGCTCAGCCCAACGCGTTTTCAACCGCCCCTACCCAGTATGACACGCAGTCTGCGCACGATCTGATTGGCTGCGGTGTGCGCGCACGAAAAATTGGCTGGTAGGGTGGCGGCACCTGTCGGAGCAAATATCAACCCCTCCGCGATGTCTCTGTTGCCAGACGGCGTGCGTGCTGCCGGGCGCTCTGGGGCTATGGTCTCCGAGATGCACGCAACCTGTCGGCGTGCAGTCTCAGAGGTCATCACTGGGCGAAGCTCAAATCATCGAGTGTGCTCACATGAGCTCTGCGATCGCCAGCGATGCCAGCGTGTATCATGAGTTGAGGAGGCAAGGCAGGGGTAAGAAGGAGGGTATGATATAATTGGCCGTAGCCGCCTTGGTACACGGCGTGCAGCGAAATTTGTGGTGCCAATGGTTCGATGATGCTCTAGCCTAAACGCTGACAAAGCTTCAAATAACCGTTTCAGGGTCCCTTTAAAGGCCAACTCCGGCGATTTTTCGAGGTCAATGGATCTCAATGAAATTCGCTGGGTACGTTCCTTTGCACATTTCCGTCATTTATGCCAAATTTCAAGCTTGAGAGATGCGCTGATTGTTTGCAAATGAATTGTCGGCAAACGCCCACCCGGCTTCCCACAATTATTGGCAACATTGCGTGTGTGAAGTGTTGGTTTGCCGGTCGACGGAAGTGACACAGCCGATGGGTTCGCAAACTTTGGCCGCTACAGCGTATATTGTGCTGGCCACAAGGCGACGGTGTTTGGCCGGCGCTTCGCTGGTTTGGCGCGCGATTTTCTGTTCTCTGTGGAGAAACGTGCGATATTCCGCGCCGGCGGGACCAGCATGCCTTGCATGACTTCCGGTTCGTAACAAACTACTACGTCAAACGTAGACAGTCATGGATAGACAGTACACTCGGTTGGGTTTCAGTATTGCGCCTTCTTGCTTATTAAAAATTATTTTCGAATTTGCTGAGCATTTCAGCTATCGGGCGCGTGACAAGAGTGACTCAGGAACATAAAAGCACCATTACCCTGACACGGTCAAAAAATCGCCGGAGTTGGCCTTTAACGTGGCCTTCTTGGCTGATGCTCGGTCTTTCCTTGTCGTAGACAAAGTAGAGTCAAACCACAGCCCTGTAACATACCATGCAAGAATGTCCAAACTCCAGCGCCAGAACTAACGTTCATACATCCATACATACCAAAAGTAACACTGCGACGCGCGCCTGCCTCGCTCGGCTGTAACACCGCATTCCCCGCTTACGCTCGCCCCGAGTTAAATCGCAGCAGGGCTACAGGAAAGACACGACGCGCGTTGCGCTTCCCTCTATTCTGGCCGTGATGTTCAAAACTCTAACATGCCTGTGGGATGGCGACCTCAGAGCAAATTTTGCGTCCGATCAGCGACGACCTTCTGGCTGTCACACCGCTTCATCTGATTGTATAGGCTCTCACTGTTAACTATACAGCTACCCCAACGGTTTGTATAATCGTTGATCATGAGCGTTAGTCGTCAGGATGGAGATGTACCCCCCAAGCGTCAACGTGGGTGCATCCACATTAATGCAAACTCCAAGAGACATTGTGCAAACTCTCTTTGTCGATGTGCAGTAAACATTCATCTACTTCTCTCGTTTTACCTTCGTGTTATACCGATTCCTATGACGGAGGGTTCAACTTCAACCGTGTTTTTTTTTTTTTTTGGATTCAGGAAATGATTATAGGGGCTTTGGGCGGGTGTATGCACCACAACCGAAAAGACTTTATATGAAAAAGGTATACGTTTAGCGTTAGGCACAGTGACGTTGCTCTCAAGTGTGACCAATGCACCGCCACTAATTGGTCATTTCAATGAGAACGCCGACGCCGAGGTTCACGCGGACCCAAGTGGCGTATAGGGCTTGGCCTGTATTGGTCCAAACAATCTGAAACACGCGGTCTGAGGACCTTTCGCTAGCGGCCCGCGGCTTCACTCGCTTATTGCAATTAGTAGCGCTTTATTCGGGTAAGCTACAGAGACGGGCCAGGGGCTACAGAGGCGGTCAATATGAGCTGAAAAATCAGCGTGGAAATAAAACTATATTTCAGAATCGGCGTCCAGATTTAAGTCACTATGGAAATCAGTATCGATATGATTTTTCGGGACCTGACGTCAAATCCCCTTCAGAAATGACATACATGGGATACGGGAAAGGAGTTTTTTTCGAATGGCAACGTTAGGTAACATCCCCCCCCCCCCCCCCCCCGTACTTGCTTTCACCAACTTCACTGTGCCGGCCCTTGCGGGGCTAAATTTAAGGCGAGTTTGAAACCTCTGCGCAATACGGTTTGCCTAGAACACCTACATAGACTCGGCTACATAACTTGGCTACATACATTCTCGATACAGTTTTACATGCTTCGAGTGACAGCTGCCTGAACTACAGTAGGGCCGTACCTGCTGGGGGGTGCCAACGATGGTCTGTTTTTATTCGAAGTTATATTTGACATATTCTTTTTTTTTTTTTGCTGCTGTTGTCGCACATATCAAAGATGTTTCTTTCAAGTTGAGTATGATAAATATGAAGGATAAATTACGTCTGCGTCACCAGTCGGGTAATATGTCGAAATTGAAAGCTCCACGCATCAGTACTAGAATTGAATCAAAGAAACAAATTGACAACAATCCTTATCAAACTTGTTTTCTATCCATCGCAGGCTCTACGTCGTACGCTTGTCCTCAAAGGCGTTCCTGCTTGCTTTAACGTGCCAGCTGCTAATGACGACGACACCTCCACTGTGGTGATGGATTTCATAAAACCATATGAAACGCTGCTTGTCTTGTTAGGTCTGCGGCCAGCACTGTTGCGAGCAGTACTTCTGTGCCTTACAAAAACATTGGGGAAATTATAAAGTAGGGTTTTTACAAGTCCATAATAACTGTATCGGCAAACTGTCGAGTTAGGACCTGGCAATTTAAGTCAGCTATACTGTTCGACTGTTTGAAAGCAACCATGAGGAAGAGTACTAGGAATCGGCCCAATGCAATAAACTTGATGGTTTGAGGAGACAGTTTGTAGATTTTATATGCACTAAGAGGCAAATTTATATGCACACATTGGAGAAGGCTTTGCAGCAGGTAGATCTAGCCTCGAAACAGTCGCCGACAATAGTTTCACTGAACGCCCCCTTTCAAATGCGATGCAGTCTGAAGTTCCTCACATCTATAGCAGCAACACGTTGCACATTATGTAATTCTACAATGGTAAAAATTAATTAGGTTAATATAATTGGTTTTGAGACTTCTGTAATACGTTTACGCGACAATATAGCTTCCCCAGCACAGAATTGCAAGATGTGGTCAGTATTCAATTAAAAGTCTAAGCCTTCCCTTCGGCCATCTTTGCGCGCTTCTCATTGGTTCGCCTTTCCGCCGAGCCTTCTCCTCGGTCATCTTTGCACGCCTCTCATCGGTTCACCCTTTCCACCAAGCCTCCCCGTCGGCCATCTTTGCGCGCCTTTCATCGGTTCGCCTTTCCGCCGAGCCTTCCCCTCGGCCATCTTTGCACGCCTCTCATCGGTTCACCCTTCCCACTAAGCCTTCCCCTCGGCCATCTTTGCACGCCTCTCATCGGTTCACCCTTTCCACCAAGCCTTCCCCTCGGCCATTTTGCGCGCCTCTCATCGGTTCACCCTTCCCACTAAGCCTCCCCTCGGCCATCTTTGCGCGCCTCTCATCGGTTCACCCTTCCCACCAAGCCTTCCCCTCGGCCATATTGCGCGCCTCTCATCGGTTCACCCTTCCCACCAAGCCTTCCCCTCGGCCATTTTGCGCGCCTCTCATCGGTTCACCCTTCCCACTAAGCCTCCCCTCGGCCATCTTTGCGCGCCTCTCATCGGTTCACCCTTTCCACCAAGCCTTCCCCTCGGCCATTTTGCGCGCCTCTCAGCGGTTCACCCTTCCCACCAAGCCTTCCCCTCGGCCATCTTTGCGCGCCTCTCATCGGTTCACCCTTCCCACCAAGCCTTCCCCTCGGCCATTTTGCGCGCCTCTCATCGGTTCACCCTTCCCACTAAGCCTCCACTCGGCCATCTTTGCGCGCCTCTCATCGGTTCACCCTTTCCACCAAGCCTCCCCCTCGGCCATCTTTGGGCGCCTCTCATCGGTTCACCCTTTCCACCAAGCCTTCCCCTCGGCCATTTTGCGCGCCTCTCATCGGTTCACCCTTCCCACTAAGCCTCCCCTCGGCCATCTTTGCGCGCCTCTCATCGGTTCACCCTTTCCACCAAGCCTCCCCCTCGGCCATCTTTGGGCGCCTCTCATCGGTTCACCCTTTCCACCAAGCCTTCCCCTCGGCCATTTTGCGCGCCTCTCATCGGTTCACCCTTCCCACTAAGCCTCCCCTCGGCCATCTTTGCGCGCCTCTCATCGGTTCACCCTTTCCACCAAGCCTCCCCCTCGGCCATCTTTGGGCGCCTCTCATCGGTTCACCCTTTCCACCAAGCCTTCCCCTCTTTGGGCGCCTCTCATCGGTTCACCCTTTCCACCAAGCCTTCCCCGGCCATTTTGCGCGCCTCTCAGCGGTTCACCCTTCCCACTAAGCCTTCCCCTCGGCCATCTTTGGGCGCCTCTCATCGGTTCACCCTTTCCACCAAGCCTTCCCCTCGGCCATTTTGCGCGCCTCTCAGCGGTTCACCCTTCCCACTAAGCCTTCCCCTCGGCCATCTTTGCGCGCCTCTCATCGGTTCACCCTTTCCACCAAGCCTTCCCCTCGGCCATTTTGCGCGCCTCTCATCGGTTCACCCTTTCCACCAAGCCTTCCCCCTCGGCCATCTTTGGGCGCCTCTCATCGGTTCACCTTTCCGCCGAGCCTTCCCCTCGGCCATCTTTGCGCGCCTCTCATCGGTTCACCCTTTCAACTATGCTTTCACCTAGCCTCCCCGTCGCCCATCCTTGCGCACCTCTCATTGGCTCGCCTTTCCGCCGAGCCTCACCCTCTCCCATCTAGGCATGACGCTCCCCTTCCTCTTCCTATCAAGTCCCACTCTCGCCACACCGCAAGGCCTAAAGTCAGCAATGCCGAGTCACCAGCGCTACGCCATCAGCGGTCGGGGAAGCCTCGGCTTCGCTCTTAAAAATACCCCGCGACGTGGCCGCTTGCGTATGATGCAGTGATTGCAGTGCTCCCTAAACTTCCACATGCAAGTGACCACGTGTCCTGGCGCTTAAAATGAGACAGGGCAGCGATGATGGTCGCGGCTGCGCGATGACGCATCCGCTTCTGACGGCAGCAGAAGCGACGACCGCTGCGTATGCTTATCGCAGTCATTAAACGCGTGAAGCAAGGAAAATTGTACGCGGAACGTTAGGGAGCACTGCAATCGTGAAAGCGGCCATGTCACGTGCTATATTTTTGTTTTTCGCGGGCGTCTGTAGTTAGCAGAAAAACACTAATACATAATAGATTGAAAGTCCGAAACTGTCTAATCCTACCTTCTGCAAAGCAATCTAAACTTTATAATTAAATTTTTTTGCCCAGCTTCGTTGATTCGAAAGTTAGTTCATTAATCTTGTGTATAAT
This sequence comes from Rhipicephalus appendiculatus, assembly GCA_030522465.1. NCBI lineage: Eukaryota > Metazoa > Arthropoda > Arachnida > Ixodida > Ixodidae > Rhipicephalus > Rhipicephalus appendiculatus. Next base: position 262,827 of record JALIZH010026049.1, read on the forward strand.
TAGACAACTAAACAGAACACAAGAAAGAGTGCTGCTTTCTCCATGCAATTGTAAGCAAAATGCATCGGTCGCGTCGTCATAGAGTGCATAGACGTGGCCGTATTTTTAAGCACTGGCTGGGGTACCTTGCATATTAAAAAAAAATACAGCCCAGGCCATAAAAAACGATGCATGTATCCCATTTCGGAAGAAGTCAGCAGCGGTCCTAAGGGTTGAGTGAGCCAAGGCGCTTGTAGCTTCATGTGACCGTCTCAGCCAATACCCCTGGCTCTCCGCTTGCCAAATGTTACAGCTCATGACATCTCAAAAGCGAGAAGCAACTACATGAACTTGCTTGCTGCTGTTTGCGCTGTTCAACACGCCCACATTGTGAACGCCAGTGTTCAATGGATCGTCGAGTGAGGCAAGTTTGTGTCTACCAGTGCATGTCAGAGGTACCATGCTTATTGACTTATTATATATGCAAATGTCTAATGCAATATACAGGACTGATAAAGCTGTAAACACTTTTATAGATTTAGATGCACTGCTGTCCCTATTGGTGCTTCGTCTATTGGGTCAAATTGACTTCTTTTTACATGTGGAAAATCGAGTGTGCATAGTAAGGTATGTTCCACATGAACATAATATTCACTTTCTTATGAACATTGTAAGGTTTTATTAACATGGAAGCCCAAAAATTTACTTCAGTGTGGATAATCCAAGCATAAACAGTTCAGAGGCACCATGTAGCATTGACAGGTAAACTAGTGCATTCATATCTGCACACCTTCACTCCCTTGAGAGCCGTGACTCAATTGTGCATGGAAGTTCCAAAGCATTTTCTCATAGGTAATTTCTAGTAAAGTCACCACACTTAATAAGGCATCTTCAACCTCAACATAATTTTCAATATTTTATGGGTGCGGCAAGAGTTTATCAACAACAAATCTCAAAAACTTAAGTCTGTCTCTTCATTTTAAACGGCAACAGCTCCCAGATGTCAAGAAGTGAAAAGCGCAAAAATCCACTTCACTTACTGACCTTTCTTTTTTTAATAGCGTACTGCTACATGGCAAACTTCAGTTACTGGCACAAAATGCAGCGAACTTATTTGCTACACATCAAAATGCAACATATTTTTTCACATGTTTTGTTAATGTCTTGGCACAACGTAAAATAAGGAAACAAGTCATAAACAGAAGCGAGAGACTAGACAGTATAATTAAATTATTCAGCTTCAACATCATCAGATCAGCGGAACTGTCATGTCACAGATGGCTAACTTTAACAAAACATCACTTCAGTGGTTGTGACATTGGCGCAAATGCATACGTCATGATAAACTAGAAAAAGAACTTACATTTGTACTCGTCTGTAACAATAACAGCTACAAATGCATCAATGTACCATAATGCAAGAAGGCATACAATAAAGATATCGCTGCTTTTGCAAATGACGCATGCTTAAAAACATATCAAACTGAACAAAGGAGTTGCATCAAAACATTACAGAAAATACGTCCTCAAATTACGAAAAATTACGTACGATACATGCTAAAGCGCACAACATTTACCACAGCTAATCATCAGGGTCCCAACACTCGCAACAAGACCAACATACTGCAACGTACAAAAGTATCAACTTCGAAGTTATATCGCAAAACCACTTCAGAGCTCAACCTGCTGCATCGGCTTCAAGTTTGGTGATACCTAGAAAAGAAATAAACGAAGGCAGTCATCATTAGTGGAGAAAGGGCAAAACAGACAGGTACTCTAAAGAGGGTGTTAAGGCGAGCGCGTTGGTACGGATCCATTGAAATACACAGCACTTAATGAACACAGACACATGGGGCAAGAACAAGGACGGGCGCTGACTTGGTTTGGTTTACCGTACGTTAACATATATATAAAGAAATGCTTCTGATTATTAGCTGAGATATCTGAATTCCTTGTTTGTTAGGGTGAGCGAAGGGGCACAATACGCGCCTTTGCACATCATTGTGTACACTTCAAATATTTCACGTGCCAGATTGTCCTTGTATCTGCGTAACACTTTGGCTTTTTTCAGCAGTAGAGAGCAGCCACAGTCTGCGCAATGGATAGCTAAATTTGCTACCGTGTTTGTTCTTGAGGACTTATGATCTCACCAGCCAAACTGGCCAAACTCTTATAGCTGTTGGGCACCTTTTGTCTGACGCCAGAAACAAAGGGGTACCATAGCTGTCATAAGCGCACTGCTGTAAACAGAATGAAATTTTTATTGACAAAACAATGTTGAAAACAGAACAGGAAAAAAATTAGTGATAGGCCCGACACCAGCTCGGTGAGATCAGGGAAGAAGTGAAGCAAACATTTCATTGTTTAATCAGTTTATCTACAGTTATGCAAAGTCTGCTTTTTTTAAAAAATACATTGTAACAGGGTTTTCTCCATGGCAAGTGAAAATGCCGCCCACCGCCCCGCTTCACTGCCAACTGCTTTCAATAGACCACCCACTACTCCAACTGATCCTTCTGAAATGCACGCCTGAGGAAGCAAAAAAAATGGTACCTATGCGTGCGCAACACCAGCGGTTAGAGAGCCTACATAAGGGACTTGTATTGCGGTGAGGTAGTCATATGTGCACCTACTACCAGTGGGCCGTGCCTCCCACCATCTGGTTACCTAAAGAAAAGTCTGAACAGATGGCCTTGTGGCATCAAAGATTGCCAATGCCAGTGCAAGCGCTCGAACACATGTGTCCTTGCTCCCGTTTTATATGTGCGAATCTCATAGTCAACGCTTACGCATTGAAGATGACACAGCATCAGACCGTCTTGTCTCGCTCAGTATCTATGGGAAACTTACTTCCGCTAGTCTACAAGGGTTACCAAAAGCTTTCAATGCAAACCACTGTTCCAGATCTCCAAGACGTGCCAGTGCACTCACCTCAAATGGGCAGGCTGTACTATTGGTGATGTCGTCGACCTTAAGGCCATCTGCAATCTCAACAAGTGTCAGGCCCTTTTCACTCACTTCAAACACACACTGGAAGTAAAAAGAGAAAACAGAATGCAACGTCAAGGTGGTTTTCGACTGGTCACTTGATATCAACCAAAAGAATAAAGGGACATTGTCTTCTATAACAAACACCACTACTAAAAGTAGTTGTGATTTGATACTTGTAAAAAAGAGGAACTTGGAAGCAGTCAATCGCTTTAGAAAAGCTGCTCCTCCACACGTGGAATAGCAAAAAGAAAAATGAATGTCGATTAGAAGCCACTATAACAGGCTATATTGTTAAGAAGCTGTGAATCAGTCACTATGGCATCATGAAAATAAGAAAAAACAGTCGGCGAATACTACTCGACTCTGCCATGAACCTCAGTAACTAAAGTCTTTCTTTTCACTCACTACCAAACGCCTAAGGAAGATAATTAAATTTGATTGCAATAAGGCCAAAGAACAGCTCACAGCATAAGGCACAAGGGCAGATTTAGGAAATAAAAAATGCAAGACTCTGTTGAGTGACTTCTCACTTTTTTTTTCTTGACCTAAACCTTGAATGCCGACTTCCTACAAGCGCTTCATCAATTTGATCGCAATTTCCTATAACATTGCACCATAAATTTGATTGTCTTTGTTTGCAACACTCGAAAGATTATTACGTTCCCAATAAAGTTTTATTTTACTTAACGAAGAGCCAAAAATTCTTAAGAAAATAATGCACAGTTCATGATTAGCACCTTCTCGGTGATGATAAGGTCCACACAGCGTTCTCCAGTGAGCGGCAATGTGCATTCCTTCTTGATCTTGGGCTTGTTCCCTTTCGCCACGTGTTCCATGGTGACGACAATTCTGGTGCCGGCCGCCTTGCTGGACACCAAAGTCCATGGCACCTCCCATGCCCTTCACCATCTTGCCCTGCACAGAAAAAAAAAGAAAAGGTCAGGAAATATGACACCAGAGAAAACATTATGCCCAGAGGTTTTGGTTTAGTTTAATTTAGTACAGAAAAACACCAGGACTGTGACAGATGCCACTGTCGAGAGGTTCGAATTAATTCTGACTGCTCAGGGTTCCATAAAGGAAGCGCACTGAAGAGCAACACAATTTTTTAGATGCGAAGCAGCTTATGGCAGAGTTCAATACGGTGGTGTGCGGCGTGACCACCCTTACTGCGCGTGCAAACCCTCCACACACCTCCTCTCCACACACCAGCAAACATCTGTGGCTGCGCCGTAGCCAACCTCCCTCTCCCCGCATTCCCCCCTCCTCGTTTAGATAAAAGGCTCGCATTAGGTCGTACACACGCTCAGTCACTGTGCTGGCTGCGCCGCACCGTGCAGCAGGTGTTAACGTAGACACTAGGTGTCCAAGTTAACAACAACATAAAAACATAAACATAACACAAACGATAACACTAAATACGCAACATTAACGGAAACACCTAGTCAAACCAATGCAAACGCGGTGTGCACCCCCCGTGCTGCTTTACATCGCCTCATGGTCCCCTTTGCGGAGATGGTGTAATTTTTCTCACCATAAATTACTCTTTCACGATTCCAAAATCACCATGTTTGCCACGACAAGACGCTTGGCGAGTGAGAAAATGCACCAAAACAAAATGCAGGTGGCGACACCACCTTATAATTCCCACACCAAATGTCACGTCATAGATTTTGATGGCACTAACTAGGTCCTATGTAGTTCCTAATCAGTAAAAATAAAGTACATTGTCCACCTTGGGGGGCCATAGAGTTAACGTACCAAGTTTCAGGAAATTTAGTTGAGTCAATGTTGCCCAAAATACGAAACATACACTTTCAAATCCGTAACATCACGTGCGGCGATTTCGGCACGAAATTTAAAAATAAAACTTTGCCCTTGATTTTCTTCTATTAATTATGATGTCAAAATTAACAACATTAGAGTTCCTCAGAACACAATTTATCAATCAAAACCTAATTCACTGCTTTTACTAAGTGCCCCTCTAATGTGCACCTAGGTCTGTCCCATCAGAATGCAAGCACTGTGGACACAATAACGAAAATAAGGAGGAGAAAGAAGGTTGCATCCCCACATATTTGAGCCCTAAGGTGTCCATAGCACGCAGCAACCCAAGTGGACATCCACCCAACCTTGCGTAACTAAATAGGCACCACGGTGAAAAAGGTCAAACCTCTCCAAAAAAATGCACTTTTCAATAATGATAACCTTTTTTTTGTGAAAACACACGAAAAGTTAGAACTCTATGGTAATAAACCTTCTTGTTCTCTGGAATTTTTGTTTCTTTCTTCTGCTTTAATGAAACCTGCTGATGCAACTAACTTTGCTCAGGAATGTCAAGTTCTATTACCACACAGCTTTAACTTCCGAAGACATTCCCAGATGAAGCTCTTTTTAGTCATGGGTCAATCACACACCCCATGTCCTGCATTGGCTGCAAGAGTCGGCAGCATGATGCCACATCAAACTGTCATAAATTCAAAAGCACAGAGGGAGATTTCATGTTTATACCAAGTCATGTAGAGGATGACGCTTCCTTTTTGAAAATTTTGCTCACCAAGTCAGATTGCAACCATTTCATAAATGAAAAATTAGGGCACGTTTTTTTCCACTAGCTTTTGATGACCAAAAAACATTTTTCACCACAAAATGGTATAGACTATACCTGATGACCAACAGAAAGGGGAAAGCATGCAGCAAAATCACAGCGAGCCGTAAAGCAAGTGGCGAAGACAAGCAAACCTGATTCAGTAGATGCTATTGTAAACATTTTTGTTTTTGTAAGACGAAAAATTTGATGCCACTGTTACCTACCTACATGACACTGCATGTCACATCGCCAGGCAAAGGCTTTGTATTTTTGTTAATAATACTAGTACTACGACACCCTTGAAAGGCAAGGTAGTGAAAAAGTGCCCACTAGCATTTGCAATGGCATTTCATTACTGTGTTTTCATAGGCACAGAATTTCAACCCACCGGAATCATCCAGTTGGCAAGGTCCCCATATTGCGATACCTCCATTGCACCAAGCATAGTAAGGTCAATGTGGCCTCTGAAATTAAGAAAGTAAGGAAGGGCAAAGGGGTATGTCAGAATAGAAATAGCGGACTACTCTGGAGGTATTATGAGGCTGCATAATTCATAATAATAAAGGTTGGGATTTCAGGTTCCAAAACACAATATCATTATGAAGGGATGCCATGGTGGAAGGGCTCTGTAAATTTCGACCTCCTGGGGTTCTTTAACATCCATCTAAATATAAATACACGTGCCTCTAGCATTTCACCTCCATTGAAATACGGCACCACGGCCACGATTCCATCCTGCGACCTTCGCAGCTCCATAATGCAGTGCTGTGCAAACAAAACTGTTCTTTGCTGCATCTTGATCAAGAAAAGCCCCTACTACAGCCCATTCATCTGCTGCAAAGCTCCATTAAAGAACTTGCATTCTAGCTTGTAGCTTCACTAGACCTCTGTGCTCTGGTATAGCACAGCTATTATTTGGCATGAACTATCCAGAAAAGGAGGAAGCAGCACATTTGTTTTGATCTTGTAGTTGCCCTTACTATGCACAGATTCACACAACGGGACATATTGCCAATTCACTCTGTGGACCTTCAGAGATCAAGCCCCAACTGTTCTGATCATGCCTGGTGTGATTTGCAGTGGGTGTGATTCAGCGCTCTCTGAGTAGAGTCACACTCGTTTTGCATTTCGAATAGACAGTTAGGTTCATTCAAGTGAATTTACTTTGACCAGTTCACCTGAGAGAGCTGAGAGAGCTTGTGACTACTGAAAAATTATTTACCCTCTAATCATAGCAAACGACTCATCGCTGCCAAAGTATGAAGCGCCGGGCAGTGCGGTGACCGTCTCCTTGCCTGCGTTAATCAAGTCGGGGTCCACCTCTTCCTCTGTAGGGTATGGACCCTGAAGAAAGAAAATTGTGTTACAGATAACAAGGCAGGCTTCAAGTACCTGTTCTTTCTTTTTTTCAATTGTTTATTTATTTAACATCAAGCAAAAAGGGGGTGCATGTCATAACGCTTTCAATGAATATATGATTAAGCATCATTACTTTCTCGTAAATATATTTTCCTTGCCTTAAATGACACACCAGAAACCATTCAGAAAACAGCAGCGATAACCATTCATTAACTCGAACTGATTGACTCTGCACTGCTAGAAACAGCACACTGTTATTAATTGAATACGTCTACCACTTGGAAGAGCAATTGAATGATGGAGGCAGAATAGCCTAATAGTACAGCTTCGAGCATAAAAAGGTTGACTTACGACTCCAAGAATTCCGTTTTCACTGTGAAGCACCACGTGAACTCCTTTGGGAATGTAGTTGCTTGCAAGCACAGGAATACCAATGCCAAGGTTGACTGTGTGAGACAAAAGCTAAGGACTGTGCAATTCAAGAGTAGATTTTTTAATGCTACAACTGCTTGGCTAAAGGGAAATGATAAAACACATCAATCATGCAAAAACAAAGCAATAAATGTCCTCTAACTGACGTACTACGGATTGCCTATTGATTGATTGATTGAGTTGTGCTTAGGAGGCTTAGGGCTGAGGTGGCCCTTACACCGGCTGTGATCTCAACATAAAACTGGCTGCATTTACCACTGGGCACTCCTTCGTTCATGCTGCTTCGCAGTTGTGGAGGCATACCACCTAATCTAGACATGTCCAGGCTTACAAAATGAACACTCCAGTCTCCTACTGCAAACCAACCTCTACTACAGTGTCACAACGAACTATGACTGCTGGACACATGATTACAGATTCCACAAAATACTGCTTCAATTCACACAACACATGCCTTACTGCGCATATATAATACACATATACAGTCGAGTCCGTTTATAACGAACCCTAAAGTGCCGCGAAAAGTGGACGTTACATCAGTAGTTCGTTGTATATGGACCCTCCCACCCTTAAAAACGTCCACTTAGCGACCAAACCATTTTTCTTTTCTGAGTATTTTTATTAAAACATGCTAACAACCCCTCAGGTGACAAGTTAGGCCTTTTCGCGTTAAGCGACGCCCGCTGTGTGCTCACGAGCATAGGCGTGCGCACGAGGAGGGCAGGGGGAGCGCCCCCCCCCCCCCATAATAGGGTAGGGGGGCGCTGCGACACACGGGGGGGGGGGCAAAGCCAGCCTTATACATTGAAATAATAGGGAGGGGGGGGGCGCTGCGACGACCCTTCGCCCCCCCCTGAAGGGAAACCCTGTGCACGCCTATGCTCACGAGTGAATTAAACCACGTTCGCAATGAACTCACGCTGTTCCACTGAAGCGCGGTACCGACATGGAACCAATCATCCCTAGCTAGTTGCGTGCAGCAGGTCGCTAACTCGGCTCTCGCCGTCGCATGCCGGTCCCTTTGCAGTCTAATGTATGCGTGCATTTGTGCGTTCTTCGCGCATGCTTTACTCCGGGTCGTGCTCGGGTGCGGCGAGTAGCCTGTTTGTTTAACACGACGAAGACAAGCAGTTTGCAAGCAACGCGCCAGCGGCCTCGCACGAGGCGGCGGCGAACTTGTGAACGGCAGCGTGACGCGCTTGCACCTGTCGTCACTCCGCGCGGTTTAAACACGCGAAGCCGAGCAGATAGATATCTCCAGCTGATTGTGATAAGGTTGTCGGCGATGAGTCAAAATGGCACGTTCATCGCCAGCCGCCACCTCGCCTTCGCTCTTTTCTGGTGCTTTCTGGCACCGCCGCAACCGCGCGGTAACGCGGTAGTCGTTATCGTTGATCGACCAGTCTCTGCCGTCTCTGCCGAAAGGCGAAAGACCTTCCGCGGCACACTGTGGCGTCCGCGAGTTGAGCGTCGCAGTGAACTTTTATGCGACAAAAAGTTATCGCTTCTCGCGTTTATGGCTTCCTGCGTTTGTAGGCATTGTTTGGTTCATCGGCGGCGGTCGTCGACGCAGAGAACAGCGTCAGAAATGTTTGCCGCGCGAAAGCTGAACGCGAGTGTTCGTGCTGCCTCCTAATTCTTTTTTTTTTTCTCTCACTGCAGTGAATGAAACGGCTGGAATGTGAGCCATAGTGAGCGACCTCGCTCGCGGCGTCCGAAATCTGCGTGCGGTGCTCGCCGCGGTCTACGACATCCTCGTCGCGAGTAAACTGCAGCAGGGCAGGCGCGACCGCGCGCCTCTACATGCTTTAGAATGCCTGTTATAACTTTTTTTTTTTTCGCTTCGTATGCGCCATATTTGTACCGCGACCGTTTCGGAAGTGTTCGTCGTAAAAGTGGGAGGCTTCGAAAAATGTTCGCTATATATGGACGCAGTTTTAATGGGTAGCATAGGAAAATCGTAAGTGCACCGAAGTATGGTCGTTATAACCGATAGATCGTCATATCTGGGATCGTTATAAGTGGGTTCAACTGTATACACATAAAGGATGATGCTTTAAGGGCAAGTCTTTATCGCAATAAAAATATGATAAAGTCATGGATTTGGCTGAGAAATGCTAGGTGTCATGGTTAGAAGCTACACATCAGCTGCGCAATAGTAAAGGCCATCCTCCAATAAATTTTGACCGCCCTGATATCTTCAGCCAAAGGATGTTTCTCTGCTCCTGCCAACACAGACCTTAACCTGGAGACAAGCAATCAGCAGGAGAGCCCTGCTGTAGCACTGAAGTACTCCCATAGTTTCTGGGTGAGTGAGGGAATGAAACACAGCTGTACACCTAACATCCAACATAACAGTGCATGTAAAGATGCCAAATTTCACAATTTAAAAGTGAGGAAGCTCACATATGCTTATATAATGCATAGCCAAAGCATAGCAGCCACAGAAGGATACCATACATGCCGTCCTGGAATTCTAAAGCTGCCCTTCGAATAATGCGGCTTCTCAGGTCATCTTTCCCACCAGCACTAGCGCCAGCTTTTTTCCCTGAGCTTCTTTTTCTGCAATGCAGTCACAAGCTCAAGTTTACAAACTGGAAAACACAGACAGCGTGCCCAGAACACTTGAACAGAAGGTATACCACCCGTCTCGCAAGACCTGCACAATAAAATTATTTAAAAGTGAATTTGCATTGCCTCGATAAATTTGCTTCTGGATCCTTTCTAGAGCTGTATTCAAAGAAAGTTTCATGGAGCATCGTTTCTTGCCACAATGAATGGTAATAATTCAGCTGTTCAGAATTTAGAAGAATTGACAAATATTGCTTAGCTACCTTTCTTTTTTTTTGCTGTTATAACATATTAACTATACTATTTTAACGTGGAAAATTGTGATATTGCAATAAATTCCTTGGCAAAGGGTTGTTTACAGGGCTAGCCCTGTAAGTAATACAAATTCAAAATAGGGAGGTTTCCCTGTACCACTGGTGCATGTGTCAGTGCAGTACTCAAAGCTGCACTATGATTGCCTTGTCAAAAGTTTTAGATAATGGTATATTAGGGGTCAGAAAGTGAAAAGGGTGCTGTACATTGTAAAAGAAGCAGTCATAGCAAACCTAGCTTTTCTAACTAATCCTTACATCAAGATGCCATGCCCCATTTGGCACAAGTTTTGAAGTAGTAACCTCAGAAAAGGATATAACTGGCTATTTCTTACACACTTGCAATATTGGCATGACACTTTAGCAACGGGAGCAAGCAGTTATCAACATTATTTATGGAAATACTAATTGATTGCATGCCTGAAGCAGCTAAAACATGGTCCCAAAATTAACAATCACATTACACAAGTGATTGTTTACCACATGTGATTGTCAATGCATGCAGTTTTCCTAAATAAACAAATGTGCTTGTGTTTTACCTCAATCCTCTTCTCAAAACTCTTTCCTTTGTACACAGCATCCACATAGATGCTTGGAATGTGGATGTGGTCAGGAGGCAATGCACCAATCTCAACAATCTCTTCCACCTGATTGAGAGAAAAGAAAAAAATGAGGCACTCAAATAAGGACAAAATATTGAGTAACACATTTTAGAAGACTGAGCGTTTCAGACGTGCAAATTAGACTCAACAGAAGATATAAATGTGCCAAAACGACTTACTTCGGCTATTGTGTACTTCGCTGCTTTGCACATAACTGGATTGAAATTTGATGCCGTTTTCCTAAAGGAGCGGGAGGAACAATATTTCAACTGGTATCAAAATGAGCAGTACAAAAGTGAAAGCCAATTACAGCCTACAAGGCTATCACATGACTAAATCTACAAAGGCAAAGTAAAGACGCAGAAAAAAATGTTCACTGCATATACACTCCCTATTCAGTTTCCAGACAAGTCTCAAGATAACCAGAGGCGGAATTCTGTAAGAGTCCACAAAGTGGACTGCCCATTTTAGAGTGTTCCAATTGGATAGGAATCAACAACAGGGGTTATGATTGGAGCCAGTCTGCCAGCCCCCCAAATGCTATCCAATCAGCATGCACTGAAATGAACAGATCATTGTAACTGACTCTTACAAAACACTCCACAAGCTACAACATGTACTTTAGCCTTTGAAGGGTAACATAAAAATGGTAGTTCGATATAATGGTAATACCATGTGAGAGATACAGGCCTTGGGTAGTACAGTTCACTCCACAGTAGTTAATCCTTTCCACTAGTGCAGGCAACTGCTTATCTTCATACATTAATCAGGCAAACAATTAGACAGAACTTTTCGCCATCTTTTCTGCCTCCGCTTTCAATCAAATCTGTGGATAATTCAAGCAATGCTCATGCTTCTATCAAGAAAGAATAAGTGTAGACCCACCATATATTTAAATCTGTTCAAAAATGAAATTTAAAAAAATCGGGAATATAACTTGCCTAAAGACTAAGTTTCCAGCCTTGTCTGCTTTCCATGCCTTAACGAGAGCAAAATCCCCCGTGATGGCTTGTTCCATAATGTAGTTCTTGCCATTGAATACCTCGTGCTGTAAAGTGGAACACAATTCTCTTTGTAGTGTCAAATGCTGTTGTTTAACTTTTACAGCTAAAGCTGCTTTGCTAAACTCAACAGGGATAGACTTACTAAAGTCAACAGGGGTAGACTACTCAGTTTCTTGCTATAAAATGTCATCTACTTAAACTGGTATTTGTTTCAATCATGCAACATCTTTTAAAAAAGAACTTGTTGCTCTATTTAAAACTTGCTCTATTTGAACAAGATAGTTAATCACTGAATGCCAAATGGGTGCATTATATATAAGCTCATTCTGGAGTGATGTTGTAAGAATCTTTACAACACCACTTTGTCTCAGCAATTCAGTGCAGCACAACAAAAGCTACAGGTCTCATCAGCTGACCAAACCCCAGATTCGAGAGGAAGGCTAACACATGGTCAGTCACTAATCCTTCTGTTGCACACACTGGATGAATGGAAGAACCATGAACAGATTATAGGCACACAATTCGCAAGCCAATCTTCTTTTTCCACCCATGATACGCCGCTAGTTCTCATTCCTGGACGAAAAAAAAATTTATTTCTCGTGTTTTACATGCAAAAACTGTGCCCTCATAACCAAACACACAGCTGGGAATTAAATGTGACCAAGCGGTGTTTCCAAACATACAGCCAACACACAGTACACAAGCATTCCTGCATTCTGCCCCTACTGATACATGGCTGCTGCAGCCAGAAATGAACCTGCAACCTCACACACAGTAGCGCAACACCGTGGCCAATGAGTTACCGAAACAAGTTATTAATCCCTGGTTGGCTAAAGTTAACGGTAGCTTTCACTGTACTGCACGGAATTGGCAAGACAACCTACTAAGGGGACGAATGAATTTAAATGGTTCTACAAGGCACATGGAACGGCTCTCCACGTCCCATGCTTGCAGACATTTTCACTTCAATGCGTCTCACCTTCCTCGGTTCACTTTTGACGGCAACATTGCCATTAGAGTCGTATCTGATAGGGGGCTCCACCTTTGTGAATCAGTGTGCCATATGCAGTGGGTGTGAAGAAAGCTGGTATCCCTGCTCCCCCAGCACGAAGCCGCTCGGCCAGCGTTCCCTTCGATGAGAACACAGGGAGAATGAAGATTTAGACTTGTGACAGCATAGTTCAACGCACCAAATGCATACTGAAAATTGATTTGGTAACTATGTGCTGAAGCTGCACAGTAGGCTACGAAGGGCAGAAAAGTATATAAAGGTCATGCTGCTAAGTTATAAGGGCTACTTCAGCAGCCTGTCATGCACATTCTGCACATCCACTGTGTTTCCCTATGTGTTAAGTAGCAACTCAGTCCAGGGCAACTTCTCTGAATGCTATTTAAAACAGTGTTCACACAGAGGCATCAAACAGCTTCAAATAGCATTGTCTCCTATCTTCAATGACAGCCCTAACATGGGCAATGATTAAGGTAATAAAAACAACCAATAAAAAAAAAAAAACAAGCAGGAGTAATATATAACAATGCGACTTACAAAGAAACTATTCTGTACATGTACTACTAAGCAAGCAGCCAAACTACAATATGTTCTGATGCTACTGTACCAATCACCAAAGAAAGAAAAGGAGTACATGAGCGTTCACAACAGAAATGGCAATAAAGTAAACAAATGAACGTGTATGATACAGGCAAGAAAAAAAAAGATAAACCTGCAAAAGAAAAGTTAATCCACAGATATTTCATGTAGCATGACATCAGTACAAGTTCGTGGTATGAAACAATGACTTGCCAGCAGCTTTGGTATAAATATGCAACGAATTAGCATTTCACAAAAGTTTATTTCTCTGAGCAGAGCCATATGGGTTATGAAAATTAAAAGCCAGAATATGGAGTACACACAATTCTATCTACCTCAGTAGTCTACTTGTGGACTTACCTGCGGTACGAATTCCAGTTCTAATTCGCCTGACAAATACTGCCGCTCAAACTCAGCATTTTCGCCCACGTATGATGAGATCATCCGCTTCACCTAGCCAAGAGAAACATAAAAACATTTGTTGGAATCGCACGTCATAAAAGTCAGCACTTTCTGCTCTTGCCTGCACTTATGGGGAGACATGGGTTTTTAAAAGTTTTCAGGATTTTCTTTACCAGATTTAATGAAACTGCACAGACTTCCTTTAGTTTTTTTCACTGATTCCAAATATGCAATTATTTTTCAGATATGTCTATTAGTTCTGAAGTTAATCAAAATTAATTAGCATTGTTTCCGGGAACAATGGGGCAAAAACTACTCATCGGAACCTTGCTTTAAGCTCATAGCTAGATACTAGGAAACATACGTTTCACAAGGGTAGGAATGTTTTTTTTATATGACAACTATTAGCAATTGTACAACATGTCAAAGATTTGTGTCCAAAATGTGGCTAATTAGTTGTTTAATAAATCAACAATAAAAAAACAATGAAACTGAAATACAAAAATCTGCTCCTACCCTTGTGGGCAATACTCGTGTAGCTCAGTACTGCAACAAGATTTACAATTCTAGGTGCTCCGAATACTCGGAAACTGCTTCCGAAAGGTTGCAAAGAGTAAAATATTCAGGTTTTGAGAAAATCCAGAAAAAGAAATAAAGCCAATTTTGAACCTCATGTAACACAAGACGTTCAAATTTTTTTAGTGAATGATTAGAAGCCACCAGGGATATAACCTGCATGCCTACTGCTCCAGCATACATAATTCAGCAGCAGCATGGCATGAATAAACTCAGTTTTTTTGCTTTTTTTCGGTTAGAATATAGGCTATCTTGGTGGTCTAAATTGCTGTTACGGCCAAAATATTAATCCAAGGTGTGAGAAACTTTTGTCAGTACTTGCGGCTATGCCTGTGTGTTACAAAAATGCTGTTTTCAAAAAAATTGATTTTTTTATGATTTTGCACTTAGAAAGACCAGTGTGCCCCCCCTTATGAGAAAATAAAGAGAGCAGGCGCAAGCTGTGCAGTTAAAATACCATTCGGGAGGTCAACCTTCATGCACACTCCACATATGAATGGAATCAGATCTGCTATGGGGATAGTAACTTTCACAAAATGAATCACCCTAGGTGTTCACTTCATTACTGGGCTAACAAACACATAAACACACACACCATGTCAAGAAATACACAATGCTTACAAACAAACATTGGGCTAAAGGGGATTTCTAACACCTTAAAAAGGCAGAGGCTCCGCCGCTTGACAGTTCAAGCACAGGCAAATACAGCAAAGGGTTTGCATGATAGTATACATAATGATGTTTAGATAGGCACTATAGACAATGCATGAATCTTCAAAAAGTTGGGTGGAAGGACTTGAGCTTTTTGGAGCAGTTCAGGAAGTAGGAATAATGCTGCTCTGAAGCAATAAAAAGGAAGTTCCGGAGCAGCTTCAGGGCATTGAAAGGAGCGTTTTGGAGCAGTGCAAGCCTGTTTTGGAGCAAATTTCAAGGGTCAAACATCACTGCTAATTTAACTTTTTTATGTCTGGTAAACACAAAGAACTAAAATTCAAAAGGGTTGCTACTCGGGCAAGTTGGTCATCCATAATCACAGCGTGTATTAGCACAGTACATATAGTAGAGACACGACACACACACATATATCAAGTAGGCGCTAAACCTGTCACTATGTGAGTGTTGTGTTTCTTATGTGTGCCACGTTAATACACACTACAATTAAAACTCAAATAACTTCTTGACATTCAATACTGAACCTTTCGGCCTCACTTTCAACAAATTAAAAAATATATGTTCCCATCATCGACATATCACAGCTGACAGAGCAACAGCTAAGAAAAAGCTAGATATAAGCAATGCTTTGGTTAGCACAACCTGACTATAATTTACAGAAACGAAAAATAAACGTTCATGTTATTAAAACACCACAGCTGGCATGAGCAAAACGCAGAGGAAGCTAGAGATAACCAAAATGTTCCCTTTAGCACCTAATAATAAACGTTTACTTTTATTCTAAGTCTGATGAGACTCTAGACAAATAAAAAAATAATTATGCTACCATCAATGAATAAACCTGAATACACTCAAGAGAAATTACACTCAAGAGAAACTCAACTGATGACATGGGCAACAACTGAAAAGACAAGTGAAATGTTCACTTTCTGCCCATCATAACGTTGCCTACTTGGGCTTCTTGGCTTCAAGAGCAGAGTCAACCACTTTGATGCATTGAAGAACTGATAGAAGTTTGTAGTTCACATCAGTCAGCAGCACATTTGAAGTGTCAACTTATAGCATATATTTCGATGCCACACCCGAGCTGATGATTTCTTGCACACTGGCCAGCACCAACTTAAAGAAGGTTACACAACACCGCAGACCAATACCGCAACCGCCTCGTGTACACGTGTGTAGCAGCAGGGTATCCACTGTACGATGAAGAAATAAGGTTGTTAAAAAATAATAATAATATCTGGGGTTTAACGTCCCAAAACCACGCTATGATTATGAGAGACGCCATAGTGGAGGGATCCGGAAATTTCAACCATCTGGTGTTCTTAAACGTGCACTGACATCGCACAGTACGCGGGCCTCTACCATTTCGCCTCCATCGAAATGCAACCACCACAGCCGGGATCAAACCCGCGACCTTCGGGTCAGCAGCCGAGCACCATAACCGCTACACCACCGCGGCGTACGGTTGTTAAAAAAAAGAAAACAAAACACACACATCTAGCAATGGTAATATATTTTTTGTAATAATGAAATATTTACAAACGTAGTACACAGAATGGTTAACACTCCCACTTTTCATAAATAGAAAATCTATATCTGCATGGACCATTAAGCTACACTGCTTGATAAGTGAAACTTTCTGCAAGCCATTATTCGCTCCTAATGAATCGCACTCATAGTGTTTGCGGGATGTATTGACATTCACACACTTTTTCTCCAAGTTTTGATTATCTATGCTTATTAGTACATAGATTGTTAATTTTCGTTAGACATGTTTGTGGAATATTCCAGGAACCCACATCTTAAAAATTAGCTCTTTGTGCTTTCACAAAGTGATAAATTTTCAATAGCATGTACACCTCTCTTGTGAAATATACAGTTTCGCTATGTTAGTTTCTGAAGTCATTCCCCATATTAGTATGCCATAATGAAAAATGTGAATAAATAAGAGTGTAATATAATTAAAGATTTACTTGAATAAGTAAAAAGTAACGAGATATATATTCAGTAAGTTATAGAGCAAGCTATTTAGGTGGAAATAATTTATATGTTCAGACCATGACATATTCTGTGGACATGCCAATGACACCAAGAAACTTGATGTTCGGTTCGTGTTCAGAGTAGGCCATGACAGCAACCACCTTGTGTATACATGTGTAGCAGCAGGGTATCCATTGCACGATGAAGAAATAAGGTTGTTAAAAAAAAACATCAGGCAATGGTAATATATTTTTTTTTAATAATGAAATATTTACAAACGTAGTACATAGAATGGTTAGCACTCGCACTTTTCATAAACAGAAAATCTATATCTGCATGGACCGTTAAGCTACATTGCTTGATAACTGAAACTTTCTGCAAGCCATTATTCGCTCCTAATGAATCACACTCGTAGTGTTTGCGGGATGTATTGACATTCACATTTTTTCTCCGAGTTTTGATTATCTATGCTTAGTACATAGATTGTTAATTTCGTTAGACATGTTTGTGGAATATTCAGGAACCCACATCTTAAAAATTAGCTCTTTGTGCTTTCACAAAGTGATAAATTTTCAATAGCATGTACACCTCTCTTGTGAAATATACAGTTTCGCTATGTTAGTTTCTGAAGTCATTCCCCATATTAGTATGCCATAATGAAAAATGTGAATAAACAAGAGTGTAATATAATTAAAGATTTACTTGAATAGGTAAAAAGTAATGATATATATTCAGTAAGTTATAGAGCAAGCTACTTAGGTGGAAATAATTTATATGTTCTGACCACGACATATTCCGTGGACATGAAAATGACACCAAGAAACTTGATGTTCGGTTCGTGTTCAGAGTAGGTGGTGCCATATTTCGAGTAGGAAATGTTGGCAGTTTCGTTCTTCGGTCTCAGCATCACGTACTTCATTTTGTTAACATTTAATTTAACTGATTTGATTTTTCGCCACGTTATGAGTTCACAAAACCATACATGTCACAGCAGTTTGTTATTTGAATCTATTCACAGCCATTTAGCTGCAGCGTACATTATTTGCACAGAACGCACGAGTCTGAACGTTTGCGCAAGCTGAGGTTTCAAAAGTGACGACATATTGTTCTTGAGCTTTCTAACCCAAACAGTGAGCTCTTGCTGAGAGGAATGCCTTGGGCTCTGTGCCAGGAATGCATGCTGCCGTCCGGACCGCTTACTCTTATGTAGTAGAAACTCAGTAGTATCTGTGGCAGATAACACCGTTCGCAGTAAGCTCAAGTGGCCGACGCTCCGGTGCTAATCAAATTTCTTCTTTTTTTTTTTTCTCTTGTTAACAAGAAAGGCAGAAATACTGAAACATGCATCTTTGAATTGGCCAACAAACCAAAAAATAACAGCATGGTCACCCTCCATCATTTAAGCAAGACAAAGTTGGGCGAGTTGGTAATACATTGTAGGGAAAAAACAGTGTGCAAACTGATGGGACTAAGAAAAGTAACACAACAAAGCACTTGTTTTGTGTTGCCTTTCTTCATCCTGTCCATTTGCATGCTGTTTTTTCCCTACCATCATTTAAAAAAGGCACAATTTGAAAGGTCTATTTAGGCTACGAGAGATTGCAAAGAAATAAAAGGAAAACGAATAAACCATTGAGTTTTGTTGTTTTATAGTTATTGGTCAGCCAACCAAAAAAATAAGCGACATTAAGTTCATTGTTCATCTCTAAACAATTACTATAAGGCCACTTAGCACTTCTGACATCACAATCTCAGCATGCAAAAAGGTCTTCGAACCTGTCGCGTGTTGAGGAGAATCCCAAGGCCAAAGCCGTCCACACCAGCATTGTTGCTGACGACGACAAGGTCCTTCACACCGGTCTTTGAGAGTGCAGATATCAAGTTTTCAGGGATTCCGCAGAGACCGAATCCTAAAAGATACAAGGGGCACTTGTTTGACAGCTGAAGATTTAGCAGGAAAGCAAGGCAACGGTTCTAGGCAAACTTGCACAGCTAGCAAATGAGACAAAATGTACAGGCTACGCATTGTTTTTCCTGCCATATGTTTTCTTACTGTATAGTTTCCCTTGCTGATATGAGCATTTAGTAATTATGTCGACGATGTGTCACACTGGCCACTTAAGCGTGCACTTTCTTTAGTTGCGCCAGATTTTCTGTTGCGCTTTGATAAATGTTACGGAGTAAACATTGGAGACAACACTATTGCAATAATAGATTCAGAAAATGTCCCTTCCTTTACTCCCTGCAACTGGTGTAAAAAAGCTGCAGTTTGCCCATTTACTCTGGTTTTATATTTGTGGCTGAAACCACGAGTCACTGCAAGAAAAAAATTCAACATTTGTCCAGCCTATATTCAAGCACTTTAGTGAGCGCGCTTTATACAAAAGCTTTTTTAAACAAACACGCCGGGGTCACGGTGTTTTACGCACCTCCGACGAGTAGCTTGGAACCGCTCTTGATTTCCTTGATCGCATCCTCAGCCGAGTTGCAAAACTGGGCATTGCTGCTGGGTGTCGTACTTATACTCCTCTGAAAGTAGAGTCAGAGTCATATTAATAATGTAACTAACGTAAACTTCACATGACAATATCGGCATGCGCCCAGGATCAAGGCCTTCTGAAGTCTCACCGTACGAATATGCCGATTTTCGACCAGATTGCAACACTGAACTAAGAGAAACAAACAAACAAAAAAAAAAGCCAATTGTCATTGGCTTCAATGTTCATGTAGTGCTAACTATCCTGCCTAGCGCATATTTGATGCGATGAATGCAAACTGAAAGCTTCGTAGTACATTGAGCTCGTGATTCGGATCACGTTTGCATCTTGCACAACGTGCGAAATGTAGATCTTCACACCCCGTCATAGAGATGAGCGCAGATAAAGTTTACATAATTCTTGTCGTCACTCTTCGTTTTGCGCGGCAACAGTTGTGCGCACGTAAATAAGATGCGGGTAGATGTTATCACACGCTAGGCATTCTCGCAACGTGCAACCCGAGAGGATGATAGTAAACACGACGTACCGCAGCAAGATGCTGGTTTCTCCCGAGTAAAGGAGCGCAGATCCTGCACAGCGCTATCCTTGCGGCCATCCTTCGTGGGTGTAGGCAAACAGTCAAGTCAGCGCTTTCGGTACTACTGCAAAGGCGATCTACGTATACACATATCAAGAACCGCTCTCACACGATCTGACGATCATCCGACAGCGGCTGC